>PVJL010002274.1:145732-166545 GCA_004026885.1 Lyroderma lyra
AAAAAAAAAAAAAAAAAAAAAAAAAAAAAAAAAAAAAAAAAAAAAAAAAAAAAAAAAAAAAAAAAAAAAAAAAAAAAAAAAACAGTTAAAAAAAAAAAGAAACAAGAAAAATCTCAAACGACAAGTCTAACTTTATACCTAAGGGAACTGGAAGAAGAAGAAGAAAAAAAAAAACCAGCAAACAAAGCCCAAATGAGTACAATAAAGGAAATAATAAAGATCAGAGAGGAAATAAGTAAAATAGAAGCTAAAAAAAAATCAAAAGACCAAGAGCTACTTTTTGAAAAGATAAAAAAATTGACAAAGTTTTAACCAGACTCATCAAGAAAAAAATACAAATAAAATTAGAAATGAAAGAGAAGTGACAACAGATAACACAGAATTACAAAAATATTTAAGAGAATACTATAAGCAATTATGCACCAACAAATTGAACAATCTGGAAGAAAAGAAAAAGTTCCCAGAAGTACACAATCTTTCCAGGCTGAATCAAAAAGAAACAGAAAATCTGAACTGACCAATTGCCACTAATAAATCAAATCAGTAATAAACAAGTTATTAAACAAAAGTCCTGGATGAAATGGCTCCACAGATGAATTTTACCAAATATTAAAAAAATAATTAACACCTATTCTCAAACTATTCCAAAAATTTCAAGAGAAGAGATAGCTTCTAAGCTCACTTTATGAGGCCAAAACTGTAGGCTAATATCCTTAATGAACATAGATGCAAAAAATCCTTAACAGAATATTAGCAAACTGAATTTAGCAATACACTGAAAATATCATATTCCACAATCAAGTGGGCTTTATTCCTGTTATGCAAGGGTGGCTTGATATCTGCAAATTAATTAATGTGCTATATCACATAAACAAAATAAAAATCATAGGCCATATCAATAAATACAGAAATAGCATTTGACAAAATCCAGCATTCATTTATGATAAAAAGTCTCAGCAAAGTGGGAATAAAGAGAATATATCTCAACATAATAAAGGCCATATATTATAAACCCACAGCTAATATCATATTCAATGGGAAAAAGCTAAAAGTATTCTTCTTAAGATTAGGAACAAAACAAGGATGTCCACTTTTACCACTTTTATTCAACATAGTACTGGAAGCCCTAGTCACAAGAAATCAGACAAGAAAAAGAAATAAAAGACATCCAAACTATAAAGAAAGAAGTAAAACTGTCATTATTTGCAGATCACATAATACTATATAGAGAGGACCCCAAAGATTCTACCAAAAACTATGAGAACTGATAAATTTAGTAAAGTAGCAGGACACAAAATTAATATTCCAACTTTGATTACATTTTTATACATCAATAATGAACTATCAGAAAGAGAAATTAAGAAAAGAATCCCATTTACAATTATATAAAGAAAAATAAAATACCTAGGAATAAAGTTAACCAAAGAAGTAAAAGACTTGTACTCAAAAAATTCTAACACATTGGAGAGAGAAATTAAAGAAGACACAAATAAATGAAAGCATATTTTATGTTCATGAATAGAAAAAATTAACACTGTTAAAATGTCCACGCTACCCAAAGTAATCTATAGATTCAATGCAATCCCTATCAAAATACCAATGGCATTGTTCACACAACTAGAAAAAATAATTCTAAAATTTATGTGAAACTATAAAAGATCATAAATAGCCACAGCAAACTTAAGAGAGAAGAACAAAATTGGAGGTATCATGCTACCTAACATCAAACTATACTACAAGGCCATAATAATCAAAAGAGCATTGTACTGGCATAAAACAAAAAACATACATAGATCAATGAAACAGAATAGAGAGTCCAGAAATAAATATATGCCTATGTGGTCATTTAAACTATGACAAAAAATCAAAAATACATATTGGGGTCAAGACCGTCTATTCAATAAATAGTGCTGGGAAAACTGAACCAATACATGCAAAAAGTGAAACTAGACCACCTTCTTACTCCACATACTAGAATAAACTCAAAATGAATTAAAGACATAAATGTCAGACCTGAAATTGTAAGACTCCTAGAAGAAAACATGGGCAGTAAACTCTCTGATATTACCCTTAGCAATATATTTACCGATATAGCTCCTCAGGCGAAGGAAAAAAAAGAAAAAACCAATGGGACTACATCAACCTAAAAAGTTTTTCACAGCAAAAGAAACCATCAACAAAAATGAAAAGACATCCTACTGAATGGGAAGATACACCAAATAAGGAAGGTCCTCAAAAAATTAAAAATAGAACTACCTTATGACCCAGCAATTCCACTTCTGGGTATTTATCCAAAGAAATCCAAAACACTGATTCAAAAACATACATGCACCCGCTAAGTTCACTGCAGTGCTATTTACAATAGCCAAGATGTGGAAATAATCAAAATGCCTATCAATACACAATTGGATAAAGTAGAAGTGATACATATATACAATGAAATATTACTCTACTATAAAAAAGAATAAAAATCTTACCATTTGCAACAACATGGATGGTTATTATGCTAAATGATACAAGTCAGACTGAGAAAGCCGAATACCATATGATGTCATTTACATGTAGAATCAAAACAACAGTACAAACAAACAAAACAGAAACAGACTCATAGATACAGAGAACAAACTGATGGTTGCTAGATGAGAAGGGGACTAGGGGATGAGTGAGAAAGGTGAAGGGATTAGGAAGTACCAATTGGTAGTTACGAAAAAGTCACAGGGCTGTGAAATATGGTATGAGGAGCATAGTCAATAATATTGTAAAAAACTATGTATAATGTGAGATGAGTACTAGACTTAATGGGGGATCACTTCATAAATTATATGCCCAACCAGCACTGTACACCTGAAACTGATATAAAATAATATTGAATGTCAACTATAACTTCAAAAAAAATAAAATCACCACATTTAAAGTACAGTATAGGGAATATAATTAATGGTATTGTAATAGCTATGTACGATGTCATATGGGTAGTAGACTTGGGGTTGTTACTTTGTGAGGTGTGTAAATGTTTAATCACCATGTTGTTTTATACACCAGAAACTAATAATTTTTTTAAAAAAAGACAATAACATAAATTGTGGAAACTCATTCTTTGCTGAGAGGAGAAGGGGAGAAATATTATCAATCAGGGATTGTTTACGCAAAGTTATTCCCAGAGGTAGAAGTAGTACCTAAAAAGATTGCTGTTATTGGTTGAATTGCCACCCCCACCCCCAAATTTATATGTGAGTCCTAACTCCCACACCTCAGAACATGACCTTATTTGGAGACAGTGTCTTAACATAGGTAATCAAGTTAAAATGAGGTGATTAGAGTAGACTCTAATCCAGTATGACTGGTGTCCTTATGAGAAGAGGAAATTGGGACACAGTGACAGACAATACAAATAGACACAAGGAAAACAATGGTCACCTAAAGACAAGGAGAAAGTTCTAGAACGGATCCTTTCCTCACAGCGCTCAGAAGGAATCAACCCTGCTAACACCTTGAACCAAGATTTCCGGCCTCCAGAACTGAGAGAATGAAGTTCTGTGGTTTAAGCCACTTGGTCTGTGGTACTTCGCTACCACAATCCCAGCAAATCCCTACAACTGTTAAAATACCCAGATATTTATAAAAAGTATCTGTTCATATTTCATGCTAAGGAAGACTGGGACTAATAAAACTGACCTCTTGCCAGACTGTGAGCTCTGATAACAAGGACTAATTTCATTCAGCACTCTGCCTGGACCTTAGTAGATATGCCATTGGAAAAGTTATTGCTTTTTGTTACTGTTGCAAGTTCTTTAGCTCCATTTTACTAATACTTAAAAAACAAAAACACATATGTGTTTGAACACATCCAGGATTTTTACTAAATTCTAAATATAAGTGTGTGTGTGTGTGTGTGTGTGTGTGTGTGTAGAGAGAGGGGGAGAGAAGAGAGAAAATTTTCTTTCACGACTTTCAGTAGGTGGCAGGGAAAAAAATCAGCATCATGCCAGCATTATAGCTGATGTTTTGGTACTATTTATAGAGCCGGCCACGGCCTTGGCAGATCTTTAAAAGAGGCAAAACATCTGGGTGCATTCCAAGAGAGAGAAAGAGCCCAAGTCACAACACACCACACAGTGGAAGGCTGCATCTTTACAAAAATTACAATGTACATTTGTTAAACATAATCCTGTGCCTCAGAGGACCTTAGGGGACCTAATTCTGACACCAAGTGCCATGAAAGAATAACACAATAGCCATTGCATTTTCAACTTCAGAAAAGTTTTGTAGCAGAAAGCAAAGAATACACAGCATCTCCTTAGGGAAGGAACTCCAGTGGCCAGTGGCCACCAACAGTCAATCATGAGAGGCAGTCTCACTGACCTGAAGTCAGCAGCTGCCCCAGGACGTTTTCAGGAGAGCCAAAGTTAGAGCCAAAACTGTCCCCTAGTTCTTTATTTAAAGGCAGGCAGCACTCCCTCCCTGCCCCATCTAACAACGATGTCCAAATGAATTAAAGAAAAACATTTAACCTTATATAACACAGGGAATCTGCACGGAAAGAAAAACTCTCTACTTCTACAATATTTTGCAGACTTAAAGCAAGTATGTCCTATTTGAAGCAAAACCAATATATTTTTTAAAATCCAGATTTTTGAAAACATATATATCAGAACTAAGTTGACGACTTATAAAAAGAAAATAAAGAGAGTAAACTCAGCAAAGGCCAAAGCCTCTGCTTTATCCACCAGGCAATGCCCAGCACCCAGCCCCAGACCTGACATAGCATGTGTCCTGAAAAGGTATTTGTTGAAAAAAACAATTATATCTGTTAAATATCCAGCTCCATTGGTACACTTAATATATTATAGAATATGCCCCTATTCCTCCATTGCATGGAGTGGCAGGTAAGACACCTTTATGACAAGGCCAGGGCCTGGGGACCACTGTGGCCTGTGCGACACCCCGGCCCCCAGACCCACTGTCTCTGTGAGTATTTTCTTACATCATCTTTGGCATCTCTAGCCCCAATGTTTTATGAGCACTGTGTAGGAAGGGCTGCTTTTTTCTTTTACAAAAAACTTATTTGTGGCCTCCTAATGACAACTGCAAGGAGAGAAGGCAGGGGGTTGCAGTCTGGCCGTGGCTTTGGTGGTGAGTGATTAACATCTGAGTTGCTACCACGTCTGTGGATTTTAAGAGAGAAAACCCAGACAAGAGCCGATCCTCATAGCACACCCACTTTTGCCTCTTTATTCCAAAATGTTTCTTTCTATTCCAAAACATTTGTGTCTCCCACATTGTTAAGGGAGGGGTAAGAGAAGGATCCAGACAAAGTCATTCAACAAGCTTCCAGGGAATCCACACTAGGCCTGATCCACAGAGAATACTTCCCGGACAGGGCAAGAACCTGATGCATGCAGGTTACAAGATCTCATGTATTCACGTTCATGCACAAATATGTACTTCCTTAGCCAGTTTAGAAGCTACTTCACCTACAGCTGCATGTCATTAAAATTCTTCAAATATTTTTATATGGCTGCCCACTACTCCATTGTATAGATGTACCATGATTTTCCTAACTAGTTCCCTGCTATTGGGGCAAGTTGACTCCCAGTTTTAGAAAGATAAATAGCACCTCAGTGAGCAATTTTGTACACACGTATTTTCCCCACACTTCTGTTTCCTTAAGACATAATCCTAGAAATAAATCCAAAGTATGGAACCCCCTCCCTACCCGCTGCAAATCAGCTCTCCAGAAATGTACCAATTACAGTTTTATCAATAAGACACTATACCTTTCTGCCATATTTCCATGACATTGTGCAATGTAATTTTTTAACCTCGATAATTTCATAGCTGGAAAAATGGTATCTAATTTCCATTTTCATTATCATTTTTATAATTGTTATTATTGGATTGCTACTGATGTAAGTAGCTGACTTGAATTCTTTACCTCACCACCACACCACAGGGCATCCCTGTAAGGTAGGCCTTCTCATCCTCACCCTGCACTGTTGGAAACCGAGGCCCAATTGAGTGATTCGTACACAATCTAAGAACAAATTTTCAGAGCCAGGATCAAAGCCTGATTCCAAAGTTCCATCCACCTAACTGTTCTTCTGTGCTGATTATTCAGAGTTGAACATTTTTCCTTGTGTTTTTACCCATTGTATTTCATTCTCTGAACTATAGTAAATTTATTTCTCTGTGTAGAAAAACAGCCCTTGGCATTTTGGATGTTTTGACACTCCACACTCGTACCAAGATTCACACATCACTCCCCCAACTCTTCCTTGTCTCAGCCCAACGCAAACAACCACCCACCATCCCACACATTAAGTGTGACACAGTGTCTCCCCTCTACATTGCAGAGCTTAAACTGACTCCACCTAAGTCCTCTTGACATTCCTCAGGATGTCCTGGAATTTAATTGAATCTTGATTGGGAAATCTTGATTGGTCAAAGAAGCAGTACTTAGAATCCACGACGTGGGGCCCGATAACATAGACCAGCTTGAAATCACAATTTCACAAGGGCCCCTTGCATTGGACTATCCATTCCTTTCCTTGTAGGAGGCAGAGCAAAAGGTCCATTGTGTTCTCTCCATGTAGAAATAGGAGTAGCTCCTCACCAGACAGCTCCTGTGACAATGTCACATTTAAGTGCACAACCAGGCCAACAACTGTTCATCACAGTCACTCCTCAGAAGCCCAAGGGAATGTGAGCCCCCACTCTCTCCACAGGAGGAATCTTCTCAAAGGAGGAATGCCCCAGGAATTCTGCCATAGGCAGGTTACTTCCACCCAACAAAGAGCCCTGCACTGACATCTGGAAGGGAAGTTGGCAAAGGGGGAGTTTGTTTCCTTCAAAGTCACCTGCTTTTCCAGGAATTCATGCCGCAGCAAAGTCCCGCAGCGTCGTAAACCTGCCTTGTGCCTGCCTCAGAGCTCACTCTGCAACTCACAGCAATCATTTGCTTGATTCAGCTCAGGTTAGGGAGATGGATAGGATTTTCCCACAAATCACTTGATTAGTATGAGAAATCTATGTTCCTGCTGTTCTAAGCATTGCAGAGATTTTTGGTTCCCTTTAAATCTCTCTCAATATTATGGTTCTTGCAACTTTCAGAGTTTCCTCTCCAGGATTTATTTTCTGAAGGCACTGCACTATTTGGCAGTGCTACATTGTTCCTCTCCGGTACCTTGACCAGTAATATTTTGGGAGGAAGCTCTTGAGCTCTGAAACCGAGAAATAGGAATCCCAACCTCTTAATAACCACTCTGGGATCACCAGAACCACACAGAACCCATGGCCTGGCTTCTCCTCACCCCAGCCCACTAACCTGGCCCATCCTCAGGGAGAACCCATCCCAACCATCCTCATCATCACCTTATATTAATTTCCACAGATCCTGAGCACTTGTCATATTGCAGGCCCTGTTCTAGATACTTTACAGCTAGGGCTCCACTCACTCCCTACAACAAACCTATGAGATGGGTGTCATTCGGTATTTCAGGGTTGGGGAGAGTAAGGTTTGGTACAGCCACACAGAGTATCTGAGCCAGGTCTGGGGAGATGTCTTGGGTTAAATAAGCTCTGAATTTATAGTCTCCCTGTGCTTTTAATAGCCTCTATTTTATCTGGAAAAGACCACCAGGAGTAAGATTTTTAAAGAAGATTAGTGAGTCCTTTTCCTTGATCCGCCCTGAAACACAAACTCCTATTGCCTTTATCACTCCCACAAATGACCTCATTCCCTAAATTAGCACAGCATTTGGACCCTTGCCCATCCAAGAGCGGTCCCTCTCAGAAAAACTGATGGGCCGAAGGGACAATCACCTGTCCTATACACCCCCAGTTCTGTATGAGAGCATACCCCTTCCTGGGCTGTACAGACAGTGCGTGGACATGACCATGTCACACTTCCTGAAGTTCAATGAGCAAACACCCCACTTCCCTCGAGCTGCAGTTCCCACCTCAGTCCCCTACACAGCACAATCTCAACCACGTCAATTCATCTGCCCTGCATTTCTGCTGGGTTAGTGATCTTAGATTGTTCTCTTTTCCACAGCCTCAAGTAATTTTCCTTCCCTGCAATCCCATTTATTCCCTGGCCTGTTTTTCTTTTTCTTTCTAGGCAGATATCTACCTAGAACTAAGCAGGTATTCCATTTCTTTGTAATTTATGTCGTCATTCCCCTCTTCCCAAACTGCAGGGAATGGAGACCCCTCTCCAGCAGCTGTCTTCTCCCCTTCTCCCTTTTTTCTAAGATGTCTAAGGACAGGACACCAAAGGGCTCAGCCCCACTTTATGAGTTCTACCTCACATCCAGATCTTGCGACTTTGAGTAGGCCATCCCTTCTCTCTCCAGGACAATGTTTTAAGGTGAAAATTAAAGAGAGGAATCTTCCTCTCATTCCCTCCTCCCTCCTTCCTCATAGGAAGACATTTTTTTAGAAATATCGAAAACAAGCAAACAAACAAAAAAGCTTCAGGAAGAGAGGGAAAAAGTACAGTAAGTGTCCCTAGGTTCTCCTAACCCCAGACCAAAGGGTTCTCATAACCCAACTGTCTGATTTCTGAGGAGGATTGTTAGTCACTGCAGATAAGCAATTCCATTTCTTCAAAATACAACTGTACAAAAAGAAAATTGTAACTATATGCAGTCATAGATGTTAACTAGACTTGTGATTATTTCACAACACATATATATTGAATCATTATGGTGTACACCTGAAAGTAATATATCAATTATATCTCAATTAAAAAAAATACAGTGCTAGAAGAGCCACCTGGGTAGGCAGTGCCAGGCCTGCAGGGATCCAAGACTATTTTTCAATCCACACGCTCATCTTGGCCTTATTAATTCAGTCATAATTCTTCAGAATTTACAGGGCCCCTTTTACAGTGAAAAGCTCAAGTGATCACATCAGCAGCAACCTTTTAATTTTGATTTAGGGATGTAGACCTCTGTCATTGTCTCCCATCGCTCTCCCTGTGTGCTCAGGGGGCATCTATTCCCACAACCCATGAGCCGAGGTCCTCCCACTACTCTCACAGCTCTTGATTTTGAGAAAATGAAGCAACAAAAGAGAGTCCTCACCTTGATCCCCATCCATCCCACCACACCTACCTGACCAACTGCCCTTGCCTCCCTTGGCTGTCCACCGTGGAAAGCCGTGCCTGCTGCACTCACTGGGTCCCAGTCCCTGCCTTGCCTCAAGGCCATTGCTCTAGCAGTTCTCACCTCCTTCTGCTACATCAGCATTGTGTTCTCTTGACTGCATCATTTCCACCAGCAAACAAATACCCTGCTATTTTTACCATTTTCGGGGAGAAATACTTGCTTTGACCCAACTTGCCTCTACAGTTAATATTTCATTTCTTTGCACCCCTTCACAACCACACTTCTCCATAAAGTTGTTTACACAGCCATCTCCGGTGGCTCACTCCCAACCCACTCCACCAAGGCTCTCACCTAACACTCCATCCAAAGTGCTCAGCTCATTGACAGCCTCCACGTTGCCAATGTTCAATCCTCAGTCCTCATCTTACTTTACACATCAGCAGTATCTGACCCAGCTGGTCACTTTCTCCTTGAAAAACACTTTGCTTACTTTCTGAGGCAACATTCTATCTTGGTTTGCCTCCTATCCATGGGCTGCTCCTTCCCAGTCTCCTTTGCTGGTTCATGTCCATGTCCTAGATCCAGAGTCAGCAAACATGGCTGTCTGGTTAGCTGCCTATTTCTGTAAGTAAAGTTTTATTCAACACAGCCACATTCTTTCACTTTTATGTTATCTAGGGCTGCTCTGTTCTATAACAGCAACGTTGAGTGGTTGTAGCAAAGATTGTATGGCCCACAAAGTCTAAAATATTTACTATCTGGCTCTTAAAGAAAAAGCTTGCCAATTCCTATCCTCAATCTATAAATATTGGAGTTTCCAGAACTCAGTCTTTGTACTTCCTCTCCAACTACACTCACTCTCTAGGTGGTCTCATCTGGTCCCATCCTTTAAATATTATCAGTAGACTGGCAACTCCTTCCTACAGTGTGCTCTCAACACAGGCAGCAGCCTTGTTCAAATCACAGACTATGTAACTCTTTTGTTCAAAACTTTCCAGTGCTTTGAGGAAGCTCCCCTGGGCCTCACTGATACTCCTGACACTTCAAGTAGCTCCAGTGTCAAGGCCTCCGTTAGCCCAAACTGCCCTTCATCCAACGATCCATGTGGACCATCCTCCACTGCCCTCAAGTGTCTGCTCCAGTAAACTTGACTACTGAGGCCCTCCTGGAGACAGCCCCCCCCCCCGCCACAAACTCCCTCTAAATCTGTTTCCCCCACCAGAATAGAAGCTCTGAGAGAATGGGGACTGAGCAGTTTTGTCTACTCCTGTATTCTAAAACCTTAGAACTGTGATTGTCCATTCTCAATATTCTGAGCAATAAATAAATGAACACATAAAATTTCAGAAGCTCAAAATTTCAAAAACTGAAGGATGAGAAAGAGAAGCCTCTTATTTCCATCATGGAGAAATCACAGAGGAGGCCACAGATCAAAGCTGTCACAGCCCTGAGCCTGCAGAATCCCTCCCTGATCGGTCCCGGGGAATGGACGAGTGACAGGGGACTGTCTGCCAGCTGCTCCCCGAATCTCTCTGTAGAGAAGCCTGGAAATCAGGAGGCAGCAGAATGGAGAACTAGAGAAGGGGCTGCTCTCCCCTCCATGCCCCCTGCAGTCACCCCACTGGGACCCAAAGCAGGAAGTGGGTAGGGTGGCAGAATCTGACACCTACCAGCGCTGTCACCCTGGTGAGTCCTAACCACTCCAGGCCTCAGTTTTCTCTCTGTAAAAGGAGAGGGTGATGACCAAATGTTTAATAATCTGAAAATAAATAGCAGTTTCAGACTCTTTTCTTTTCTTAACTGTGTCTTATCACACTTAAAAGCCTATCATTTAAAAAGAGGTTCTGCTTGGGTTTGTTTGTCTGTTTTTAACATGCCATAAGTTGTTCCCTGTAGAGTTCCTCACCTGCTCTCCACTCTGCTCCCATATTTTTTCCTTTTAGCCTCATAACGTTCCCTTCCTTGTCCCACATTCTGAAAACCCTTAGTTCTAGGCAGACAGGGGTGGGCTGGCACAATAGGAAGCATTCCAGTTCTACTGTCTGTCTTCCTGGAGCCCTGCAGGGTAATTTTGTTGTCAGCAGGAACAAAACCACAAGGGGCAGCAAGAGCGGAGAATCCATATAAGAACCTCCAACCCATTTCCTCCTCCCTCCCCTCACTCGTTGCACAGCCACATTGTCCCTAGCTTATTAAACAGAAGGGATTTTTGAGAATGGAGCAAAGCCTGCAATAATGGGACATCCAAGGTTCCTCTCCCCATCACCCCTCTGACAGAACCAAATGGCCTCTCAGAGGCCCATGAGATCTCATGTCGGCTCTTGGCTCCAGACCACCACTCACACCAAGAATAGGTTTGTTTCTGTCCAAATCACCCTCATCCTTCAGGGCTCAAGACCCTCTGTCTTTGTGCTGAAGCCACGTGCACCCTCATTGACATCCTAATTTTTCTGCACCTCCACAGGGCCTCACTTCCGGCCCTCAGCTGAATATCCCCTTGTACTAGAAATCATCTGCCAGGAAGTACTTGCCTAGGCCACATAGGGGTCTATGCCCCACCTCTCTGTCACCTAGAACACGTGGGCCAGCAAGACGCCCTTGTTGGTCACGAGGTTGGGTGGTATTTACAGGAGAAACACCTGGTTCATCACATGCTAGCTCTTCCGCCGACTGCCTGTACAAACTGAGAACGGCTTTGCCTTTTTCCAAGTACCAATTTCCACCTCTACAAAATGGGGATAAAAACACCTTCCCTACCTATCTCAGAATCTTGTGAATACAAAACACTGTACAATGTGCATTATTATTACAATAAATAGAGCGGCAAATCAGCCACACAGCCCGCGCCGCTCCTTAATCTGCTCTACTGTCCAGCAGGCCTATCCACTTTTCCCAATTAAGCCTGTGAAAGCCCAAGGATGTGTGCATCAGAGCTGCCACCTGCCCTGCTGAGGCAAGGCACCCCAGAGCTCCCACAGGGCCCAGGCAACATCATCCTCATCATCAAGCCAGCCAGCTGTGACTTCCAGAGAGCAGGACTCTCTCGAACTGCCTAGAGTTTATGCTACAAAGGAAACCACAGCAGGAAGCAAATGCATTTCAGAGAAGCTGCAATAAATGAGACACTCTGTCAGAAGGCAGAACCTGGAGGTCATCTCTGGAGAGCCTTCAGTACCCAAAGTCCCTCCTCTAAATTTGATAGCTGTCAATGTATTCATTTGGTCTTAATTAAAAAGCAAATTAAGCAAAAGGCTTGGCTTCTGGGAGGGAGAGGAGGGTGGCGCCACAGCTTCCTGGTGGAAACCTGCCAGACGTCCTCAACAGCACAGGGAGTCCTACGAAACAGCCCACTACAGAAAGGGCGCAGGCTCTCACACTGAAGTTCCTAGTTACTGAGCTTTTTCTGCTCACCACCTTTGTGACCTTAGCCAAGTCAGAGCCACTCTGAGCTTCAACTTATCCACTTGTGAAATCAGCAGATGTATGTGATGTGTGTAAATATCCCACCTGAAGTGCTAAAACAGGTCTCACCACTGTAGGTAGGTGACAGGGTCTGGGGCTGTGTGTAGAGAGGGGGATGAGGTGGGGAGGAAGGAAGAAGAACGCCACACAGTCCAAGGTCACAATTCGCTGGACAAAGATCCCGCACCCTCGACACCTGAAGCAGACATTGCCCTTACGGAAGCTGGGCAGGTCGTGCTGCGTGTCCTGTGAGCACTGATCTGATCTCACTAAATGGACTGAGAACACTGCCACATTACGCATAGTGCTATATGTACAGTCAGTCATTGCTGGAACATTTGTAGTTTGAGTAATTTAAAGAGCATGTTTGTTTCTGATTTGTAAAATAATACATTTACTGTAGGAAATATGGGAGATAGAAGCTTAACAAAATAAAAATCGTGTGTTTTTTAAAACCTAGAGATAACCACTGTCATCACTTTGATATATTGTATTTCATTCTATTTTTCATGACTATACATGTTTTTACAAAATTGCACGCATAGTCTATTTACTTTTAAACCTTTATCTACTTAATATATATTAGCATTTTCCCATATCTTATATATTATTCAATGTAATTTTAATAGCTTCCTTGATTTCCATTTTATATAATAGATGAGCTATATTAGCTTTAATTAATCCCCTCACACAATGTTTTGTTATGATGAATAATGTTGAAAGGAATATCCTTGATTAGAGCTATTTTGCACATCTGTGATTATTTCCTTGGGTTAAATTCCTAGAAGAGCAATTGCCTACTGGTTCAAAGGGTATATTTTTGAGACAAGCCTCTCATATTTGCAAATTATCTTCCCACCAGCTAAGTATAAAACTGTCCATATTCCAGCACTCTTAATGACACTGTATATTATCATTTTTACTTTTACTAATCTGGTAGGTGGATAATGTTTCTAATTTCATATTTTAATTATTAGTAAGGTTGGACAACTTTGCATATTTTTCTGGATATTTCTGTTTCTTTTCTCTGTGTTTGAGCTATTTTTATTCACATTCTTTGCCCACTTTTTAGTCGGGGACAGACTGATTTTTAAAATATTTTATGGACAAGAAAATTAGTCTACGACCTCCTCTGATATCCCTGTCCCTATGTTTAACAAATCCCTCCACCAAAGCATTAATGCTAATGTTTAACTCATATCCATTTCCTGTCGCTTAAACTCATTAGCGCCCCTCCTGTTTTGGGGGAGGGGTGCACTGCTCCCTCTTCCATCTAGTCCGACCTTTCCTTACCTGTCAGCTTCTCCTCAGGGGGAATGAATAATTTCTCTTCATTTTTGCCTGACCTAGTGTAACGTACAAAGTCAAAGTGTCACCCTTTGATGCTGTCTTCTCTTGCTCTACTGGCACAGCCTTCCTTCAGGCCCTCATCACTTCTCACCAGGACAGCGGCAAATAACTTCAGAACCAGCTTCTCTATCCCAGACTTGCCCCCCTCAAGCCTCACCCCTGCTCTCTGTTTCCTACTCATTTTCCTAAGGGCAAGTGTGACTGTGTCTTTTCCTGCCTAACACCCTTCTGCTCCTCGGTTTGGCCAGATGCTCCCTCCCTACCCAGAAGCGTTCGTATCCCCTCCCTCCCCATCCCAAAAACACACCTCAGGTGCTGAGACACAGCAACGCCCAAGTGTGACTAATAGTGCTCTGACAAGCTGTGCGTTTCATACTTCTGAGTCTTGCACATGTGGCTGCCCTCCTTCCCACCCCTCCCCCATGCACCTGGTGGGATCCTATTTATGTCTCAAAATCCTCTCAGGTGTTTCTGTCTCGAGGCCTCCCCTGACGATGCCAAGGAAGGGCAAGCACATGCAGCCTGCATCCAGGACATACTGTTATACTACCATGCTTATACTTTCCTGTATTCTTGTGTCCACACCAAAATCGAAGGCAGTTGAGCATCATTCTGAAAGGAAAGGACACAGTGGGAGTGCCCTGGGCTGGCCGGCCCATTTGATGTGTTTCTGGAGCTTCTCTGTCAGTCGTGGGCTCTTTTATCCTCCACAGACAGGCTCCACAGTCCCTTGGGTTCCTGTCCTTCTCATGCTATCCCACTTCCCCTCTCGCTTCTTAATCTTCCTGAGCTCCCTCGATCCTACAAGTGTATCTCATCTCCTGGGCAGCCCAGCCCCTGCACCCACTGTGTCTTCTCTTTTGGCTTGTCCCTTCTCTAGACAGACACTGCACTTAGCTGCCTCGGGGGCTAGTGGTCTTTCCACGCCAGCTCCTGCA
Organism: Lyroderma lyra; assembly: GCA_004026885.1. Lineage (NCBI taxonomy): Eukaryota > Metazoa > Chordata > Mammalia > Chiroptera > Megadermatidae > Lyroderma > Lyroderma lyra. Next base: position 160,593 of record PVJL010002274.1, read on the forward strand.
GGAGAAGGACCACACGTGTTTTGTGTGATAGATCACTTACAACTGTCTCAGTGCTGGGCATAACAGCTCAGGTTGCGTTTGTTAGCACAGAGACATGCCAGCAAGACATGCCAACAAACTTCCGTGTTTTCTTCCTTTTACTTAGTGACTACATCCATGTGGTTACAAATTATGTAATTTTTTTTGTGAGGCTCATTTCACCCATTCCTCTGGCTTTCTATGTGGTTCAAACCACCGCCCACGCGCCCTTCTCCTGGGGAGGGCCTGCTTTCATCTCGAGGCCACCAGCAGATGGCCTTACATTCCACTTCAACCTCAACCCCACCAAGAGCAGCTACTGGCCCTGAGCTAGCCCACCCCTGTGCTGTAGTGTCCACCTTCCCTGGGCCCCCCAACACTCTGTCTGTGGGGCTCCAAGCACACCCAGGAGATGTGTCTGGTTGGAAGGAATGTAGAATTTCAGTCTCACATTGTGGAAGCTGCTCTTATAAATAAGAAGCCAAATAAATTGAAAAGTCCATTTTGTTTCTTAAAGGTGATTGCTGGAGTGTCTTCTCCGAGCTTGTGCATGCTGTGGACCTCTCTTATTCCATCTATCCCATGAGGGGTTTGAACTAGTTAGCTAAATTGCCTTACTTTTGTAAGATTCAGATTAAAAATCTTTCATTCGTATCTCCCTCCTTCGTCTTCCCAGCTGTACCCCAACTACTTCTTTCCGCTCCAGTCTCCAGCATGAGTTCCACCTCCTCTGGCCTTCCAGCAGCCCCTTCCCACCCACTGACTGGGGATGCTGGAGTTTGCTGGAGATAAGTATACGGTGTTAGTAACGTGCACTCAATAAATACTGCTTAACTGCAGGTGTTCCTGCCTCTGCCATTTGGTTAGAGAGAAATTAGGAGTACAGAAAAAGCAAATGGTCTATCCAATTTGGAAACAAGAACAAAAAAGGAGCTACAAAGCAAATAACACTAACTTGGGAGATGGAGGACCTTGATTCCGGTCCCAGCTCTGCCATCGGGTCACTGTGAGATGACGCCCAGGACTGTGATCTCTCTGGGCCACATTTGCCCCGTCTGAAAATGAAAGATTAGACTTCATGAGAGATCCTCAAGCAATGGGCAGGATCTGCCAGTTAAGGCAGCACCTGGAGGGCAGCACAGGTTGGCTGCACTCTCTTCCCACTTATCCCAGGGATTTTCATTCTCAGCCACTGTGATAGCCCCAGAGTGAAGGTGAGGTGTCAGAGAACTAAAGAACCCTCATCATAATGGGGTGGGATCCCTAGATTAGACCGCCCTGCCTCTCACCTCCTCACACCCTCTGCCTCCTTCGCCAGCTGAATCTCCTGCTTATCCATTTCCTAAACATCATCACAGAGGCTCCACAACCTTCCCTTTTTAACAACTCTTGCTGATGGAAAATTCTTCCTCATACCTAATCTAAGTCCATCTGCTGCAATTTCTGTCTATTTTCTCTCGTTCAATCCTTACTGGAGATGGAGAACAGCTGGTCGCCATCCTCCATATAACATCCCCTCCGAAACCAAAATCAGTTATTACATCACCCCTCAGCCTGTTTTTCTCCTGGTATAGCATCCACCATTCCTCCCAACCTGCCTTCATGGATTCTAGCCCTGAAATCCTCCCTGAGCACCACGGCCTGCGTTGGAGGGTGCTCAGCAAGCTCCAAGTCCTTCTGGAGCCGTAACACCCCCAGCTGGACCTAGAACTCAGGGACATAATCCAGGGAGAAAGTCAGGCAAGGCAGGAAAGAATCAATTAGTCCGAGCCGCTGGCTTTCCATGAGGGAACTGAAAGAAAGGACACGAAGTGCAGCACCCAAGGTCAAATGTGAGAAATCAAACTCCAGGGGCTGAACCCCAAACATTGCCACCACAGTGCCCTGAGTGGCTGCAGTGTATCCTTGATGTGGAGCAGCCTTAACTGAAAGCAAAGGGCCACCATTGCCCAGACACACCCTATCCATACTGTGTCTTTCCAGCCCCACTAGCAGATGCCAGAAACTCCACTATGACCAGCTTTGAAATCCTTTAAGAATTCAAACACCTCTGTAAGTGGCAACACTGTTAACTGTTCACACCTTAGTATGAATAAGTAGATTTGACCCATTCTGGCTCTGGATAGAGAGAGATTTAGGGATGAGAAGAGAACAAAGAACAAAGAAACTAGGAGAATGGCAGACAAATGTTATTGCTTGCTAATGTTTTCAAGGTCAGTCCTGTGGGAGGGGGGCTGACGATGGGGGACCTCAGGAAAGTAGAGCAGGGAGGGCTGTGCTCTGTGTAGATCCCGTGCATCTGACAGGCCTGCTGTGCCCAGGAACATCTGCCCTGCCTGCCTCACGCAGGGGAGCTGCACCGCCCCAGGTGCTCTGGTGAGGTCTGCGTAGAACTGAACATGGTGAAAGGATTACCTCATTGCTCCCACTGGGCTGACTCCACGAGCATCCCAGAATTCCTAACTCCTTCAAAAATAAAATAACTCCCAAGTGGGGAGGAGGCGGGGGGGCATTGAAGTATAAGGAAAAGTGAGTCAGTTGGACTATTTACTAATAATTTTGGCTATGAAATTTTCCTGAGTGAAGAATGAAGGGGGTAATAACAGAGTGTGGTGAATAGATTTCAGAGCCGAGATTTCAAAACAGGCTTCACCCTATCTTGAACAAACAGAAGCACCATGCTCCAGCCTCTTCATTTTTCAGGGGGTGCTCCAGACACACACCCCTCCCCCAGGATGAGCAGGGCGTTCACACACCCAGCGAAGAACACGAAGACGGTTCAACAGCATTTACAAAATCACCTAACACAATAAACATGCTTATTTGATTTCTCCAAAACCACAAAATTAAATTTTAAAATAGAAGACTAAAAGGCTCTTTTCCAATAAAAATTCTAATGTTTTCAATCTTATTTCAGCAGACAGTTTTCTTTAACAGCAAAATTGGCACAAAATGACAAGATCAAGGCAGATTGGTAAAGAGATTATTTACTGATGTGTTTATGATGAAAGGGGATGTCAGAAAGGAGATGGAGGAGCAGAAAAGTAACGGACTTGAACTTTCCAGGTGAATCACCTGGGGCTGTGGAAGCAGAAAGAGGCAACCTAGAAATCCTAGTTGCCCAATTAGGGAGAAGAGAAAAGCTAGATCTATGGGTGGCCCCTATCCTGAGTACAGGCCAAAGCTCCCATGTTTGATGAAATAACAACCAATTTAAATTCCTGAGTATACACAAGCAGGTGCCTGACTTCATAGTGAACTGCTCAGGCTAACACCAGCAACTAAATCCTCCAAACTGGATCACGGCACAGGGGCTGGCTCTGAGTATTATGCCCCATCCAAGGTGAAGCCGAAATTATGGCATTTTGCATTTTGTCAATTTTCTTCAGCTCCTATTATGCTTTTTTTAGTCTACAGTTGTTATTTTAATGATCTCTGTTCCAAATGGGGAACTACAAGGAAGAGAAATGAGGGGGAGGGAGAGAGAGGCAAAGCAAATGCTCCAGTGTGTCCCACTTGTACTTTCAACCCTCCCTCTGCTCCCTGCCCCCACCTTGCCTTATTTTTCCACATGAGTCACCATTCAGGAGTGCTTTAAAAGCCTTACTTTTAATGTCCTCGATCATGATAGAAACCCTGCAGGTCAGAATCAACTAGAGGGACCCCAATTTTGTTACCTGATCCTGCTTCTAGAGACTCCCTCAAACTCTCAAATATTTTCTAGTTTTATTACTGTCTTCATGAAAACCAAGGTTTCCCCTTTCAAAATCCCCCACCTAGGGGGTTCCCTGGTGGTGTAGTGGCTAGGCTTTGGCGTTCTCAACGCCGCAGCCTGGGTTCGATTCCCAGCCAGGGAACTAAAAAAATCCCCCACCTGCTGGGAGCCACCTCTCCTGGGCTCCCTGGGGGTCATGTGCCCTAGACAAACCATCTCGGAGGAGATCTGGGACCAATTATAGCCAGCAGCCAATAAAGGCCTAGAGTCCACTCCAGGCTCCTATAGGCATATAATTTGTGGGACTGCAAGTCCGTTTTGTTTTCTGTCAGACAACATGTGCAGAAAAGAAAGGTGACGGTATCCTGATACCCTCGCCCCCCCAAAAAAGTCAGGAAGCTGGTTTTTTAACCATTATGAGTAAAGCTTCATCAATAACAACTCCCACCCAAAATAGCTGCCTAAAAGAGGTGGAAGAGAACCTGTTGTGGAGGTTAAAGAAAATACAAATGTGACAGTGATTTGTGGAGGGGGCACCTGCATCTCTCCAGGCAGGGTATCACAGGGACAAGGTGTCACTATAGGTTCCTTCCCAGAAAGTTTCCTTCTTGCCAAGATGGGAATCAAAAACTCGCCAGCTTCAGGTATAAGCCAGAAATCTGTCAGGAAATTCAGCTGAATTCCCCCAAAGACTTAGGGACTTGTAACATCAACCCCAGATTGGCAGCAGCTCCAGAATATCCAGCAGGTTGGAGGACATACCTGGGGAAGTGCTGTGGAGCACTCAAACAGGAGCCACCGGCCTTGAGATAGCAGGAAGTTCATTCAAGACCAACATACCACCTTCACCCCCGTAGTGACCTGCCTCCTATAAGGCCTACCTACTTACCACCTCTCATTGACAAAAGCTCAAAAGCTTGGGGAAAGGAGGTTTCTCAGGTCCAAAAGTGGGTCTCAAAGCAAGTGAAGCCCTTGTGGTCCCACAGTTTAGAATGCACTAGGGTGCTACAAGGCTGACCCAGCTTCCTGCCACCGGGAGCTTTTTTACTGAGAAAGCGGTCATCAGAAGCAGTGTGGCCAGCGCTCCAGCAACTTCTGAGCCACAAATGTACCATACCTGCACCCCTAAACAGAGCCAGTCCCCAGGAGGCTGCCCCTCCCACCAGCCTCCACATTCCAGAGCAGCTGGCGAGCTTGGCACTGAACAGCCCTTCACTGAGAAGGGTGTAACCTTCACTCGGGATACAATTTAGCTCTGTCCCCTTTATTTCAATACACACCAAGCCTGGAAAGTCTTCCAGAGTTTTCAGTAGCTAATCAATTAAGTGATTTATTTTCCTCTGAGAACTGTTTTGTTGGTTTCTCACCAAGCTGTACCACACGCAGATGCCCATGGGGTCAAATAGGACTCCCACACCTAAGGAAATTTCTTCTCCCACGAAATAAAATGAACTGAGACACAGTGGTCAAGGGGTTGAAGGGAGGAAAGAGACAGAAGTTTGGGAAGGACTCAAGTTGAAGGTAATAATAGTTGGAGGAAGGCAGGTCAAGGTAAGGTAAAGGGAGTCGACTCCATGGCGGAAAACCCAACCAACCAATTACGTTTCTCAGAATTCACCTCCCAGTGATGGGTCCGCTAGGAAGCAGCATAAACAGGGGTCCAACTCCCTTCACCCAATAAGCCTAAATCTACACACCCCAACCCTGCAGGCACCCTTGCTCAAGACGAGACCTATTTCCACAGACCTGAGCGCAGCTAATTGAGAGAGTAGTAAACAACCCAGTTCTAGGCAGGGCAGAAGTTTTCCAAATTGTCAGCTTGTCTTCCTCCCAACAAAAGACGGTGATTTCCCACCTTGGCCACATTGCCTCCCCTAAACTTTTCTTTCTGCAATCCCTGCACATATGCTAAACGGCAAGGCTCTGAGCACGGAAGCGCGGTGCAGCTTCCCCGGGACGCATGCCGGAGTACCTTTTCCGCGGAGCAGAGAGGCCGGTGCCCAGCGGTTCGCTGCCTGCGGGGCCGTGGAAGGACGCTGTCGGGATGGAGCACGCTAGGATTACGCGTTCCTGTCTCTGCCACCAGACCTTCCAGCAGCTCCGACCAACTGTGCTAGCGATGCACTTAGCAATTATCTGCTGGCGCCGACGCCCCGCCCTCTGCTCTTGCGATTGGCTCTCCCGTCCCGGGCAGGACTGCATTGGTTTCAACCGACCTCA
>PVJL010002274.1:166645-207329 GCA_004026885.1 Lyroderma lyra
GGGGAGAGTGGGGGAGAGGGAGAGGGAGCTCTCAAGCAATCAGCTTCTTGCTCCAGCATTTTAACTTACACGAAACAGAGCCCATAGCAACAATTTTCTGGCCTTATTTTTCCCCAATTGGTGCACGTTCCTGAGGGCAGAGAGACAAATAACGGCGGGGATTTCCGCCTCTGTCAGACACACTCTGGGAAGCAGAGCAAGGTAAGCGCTGAAGGGGTATAGTAATGGTATTGTTCCAGGGCCACCCTGGAGGACATGTGAAGGTCATTTTCGATTATTTGGGGGGACATATTCTGCACCTTCCTGGAGTTTATTCATCTGTTTTTCCCTCATGCTCCAGCTAAGCCTCCAACCTGAGAAGACAGTGTCCCTTTGAAGGCTATTCAGAGTCTCAGAAGACCTGTTCTCAAAGCCTATGAAAGTCTGGAATTCTTCACTGATCTCACTGGGAGACCCAGACACACTGGCTTTCCAGAACTAATAATGCTGTTCCGACCCTCACTTCCGCTTACTCTGACCTGGCTTCAATTGATTGTAGAGACTTACATCCTCAGCGAAAGTAAGGGAACAGAGAGAAGAAGAAACCCATCAGGGGTGGGACGGCTTAAATGCTTTTCCTTGTTCAACAAGGAATCATGAAGCACAAGTTTTTACCTTTTTTCCCCCTCAATGTATTTTTTTCATGATATAGAAAGGATGTTATTCGGTAGCTGATTTTTTTAGAAGAAAAAAAGAATTTTAAAAAATTATTTTAAAGAAAGCTCTTAGAATATCAAGTTTCAGATAAATTAGAAACTAACCTTTCACCTTTCTCCTACTGGGATCTGCACATCTTTGAGTCCAGGCTATAGATCCAGTTCCTCCCCTGCAGCCTTGAACAATTGCAATCTTTATCATCATCTGCATCCTTGAAAGCAAATGGGCATGTTCCCCCTGCCTTGCCCAGGGAGCTTCTGCTTCATGCATACATGCCTGGCTTCCTAAATAAATTGCAAGCTCTGTAAGGACAGGGCCAGCATCATGTATATCTTTATAACTCCACTGACAGCACCTAGCACTCAGTGAGTGGGCTGACTAATAAAACCCAATTTAAAACATAAAGTGTGCATGGCGCTCTGCGCCCCATGGAATTATCATTCTGCTGTGATAGCTCATCCAGCTGGGCAGCATGGGGAAGGGGTCCACACTGGAGTTCAGGAGGTAAAAATTCAGGATTTAGCACTGTGACTGCAACAGCTAGGAAGTCTGTCCAAGCTCTTCGTACCTTGTTCTCTCTAGAAAATGAGGCAGCTCTTCACTCAGTGCTGTCCTTCTTCCTCAAGCATCTTAGGGAAATGAGAAGTGTGGAATGCACATTTTATTTGTGAAGCATATACCTCAAAAAATTAAGTCATTTCCATAATGGCTTTTTAAATATCAGCATGGCTAAATGGAGAGTGACCATTTATTAGGAATCAAAAACTAGAACAAGGGTTGTAGCAAAATATTTGTTTTCTATTTTGTTTATTTGTCTAGGCGAAATTCTTACAAAGATACAATGATGAAATTAAACTTAGCTATTCATTTAAAATCGACACTGTGTCAAAAAATCTGGCATGTTCAGTCATGGTGTAAAGACCATAAATAATACTTTCATATATTAAGCAGTAAGATTTCCAGTTCCAAGAGAAAGCAGGCTTCAGCTTTGGGCCTTCATACTCTCCCTTTGCTCACCCCCCCCAACCCCCCCCCACACACACACACAAATAAGAGAAGTAAACTAAATTGCAAGAACACTCTAGAGCACCTATCAAAGGTTCAGTTGTCCTTAAAGGAAAAGGAAAAAATTTCAAGTGATTTTCTAAAATGCTTTGTTTAAAACAGCACATCTCACTGGACTTCTGCCTTCTAAAGATGAGAGCGCTGCAAACAGTTGTTTATGTCAGTGCCTTAAACCGCCTAGTCCTAAGATACTGTGGTTGAAAAAAGGGTGATCCCTCTGTGTCCCATAGATCATCGCATAATTCTGAGAGAGAATGCATATTAAGTATGCAGATTCTGCTGGCACTTGCACTTGTATTAAATATCAGCTCCATACAATTTAAATTAACTGGTTTATGTAATGTACCAAATTCCATTTTGTGGGCAGTACCCTAACAAAGTAGTCCATTTTGATTTAACAGTTTCAGTCAATTAGCAATTTGAAAGATTTGGGGGGATTCATGTTCCATTTTGAGTAATTAAGGAAAGAATGTGTGTGGGGGGGGGGTATTAAAACAAATTAAATAGCAGCCATTAGAACCGCCTTCTTTCTTGTGGGTAACTACTTGCTACAAATTACCCTGACCTGCAGTGGGAGGCTGGAGAAACCCTGTGTTTGCTCTTCTGTTTATACCATTTTCCCAGTTATCATTTATTTATGCCAAATTCTGTTCCTAAAAGAGAGAAGAGGAGAATAAATCTAGGCAATGCCAAGAAAGAAGGAAATGTGTGAAAACAGGAAGAAAAAAAAGAGGATAACTTTCAATACTACGTCTTTGCTGAGTTACCATTTTAGTGAAAAAATGGTATTAGCAGGATTTCTTAAAACCAGCATTGGATAAATGAAAGATTTTTTCAGAAAACTTCTCCCAACACAGCTTCCTAAGGAGAGCAACTTGGAGTAACATACTTACAGCTTTCTGTTCTAGCTGATGGCTGTTGTGAAACTTTATGTAATTCAATTCTCTACCTCTCCACCCACGCACTCCACCCCCTCCACACACACACACACTCCCAATCAAACCTGTGGAGCCAGTGACATTTCAACTGAGTACAAGAGGGAATTGTGGTTTCCAAGAAGATGTCAGTCACCACGAACCATTCTTCATGATTTCATTAATTACTAATGAATCTTCAGAGAGTTGGCATTAAAATAGACAGGACTTCATGAGGTTTGAACACAGTAAGAAATATTTTATTATTTAAAATACTCTGCTAAATAAAAGTAGGTGATTCTGTTGGTTCAAATCATGATTATATTTATTAGTGAGCCAGAGTTGTAAATAACCTGAAAAGAAAAATACAGAGACAGATTTGCAAATACAGAGATTTGCAAAACTAAATTGTCCACCAAAATTCTACTGTGCTTCAGTTAAATTCTTCATTGGAAATATGAAGCTGAAAACTGTCATTAAGTATTGTCTAGCAATGCGCCAATTGACAGAAGTTGGAGAACTGAATTAAGAAGGCCAGCATGCCTTCTTGAGGCTAGCAGATCCCATGGGGGTTGAAGCACCCTTCCAGAATAAAGCTCTGCACACATGAGTAGGACTGTTGGACCCTCTGCCTGCCAGGACCATATCCTAACATAAAAGTCTTCTTGAAAGGACCCAATGAACATATTTACCTTATCTGCCACCCATCATTTATGAGTCAGAATGTCCTACACAAATGTCCTACAACTGGATATTAAGCAACAATGCCTTCTTGGCATGGACCGATATTTATGTGGCATCTCACTACTTCACTGCACTAGTCAGGATGTCATCAGGTCAGCTCTTAGAGTGAGATCACAAGATGTTCAAAGAGATAGAAAAGATGATCCAGCAACAGGGCACAACTTCAAGCAATGAGGTTTCACTTCCTCTTGCCTAAGGATATTCTCAAACGATCCCATCCGCATATACGACATTGAGGACAGTACCTGGGGGTATAAACGTATCATTCACGTGATGTGCTACAAGGGAAACTTCTTAAAATATGCTTGTTTTATTGTTAAAGTCATGCCAATTTTGTATTCTAGTCCAAAATACATCCATGTTTGTTTTAGCATACAAGTTAAAAAAAATAATTACCCCCACTACCTGTGTAGGACTGAGTTTCCAAGACGACCCATTTTTATGACTAGACTGGGGTTTGAGAAACACAGGCCTCAAGTCTCTAGCCTTCCCTTTGTCTGGTTTTGAAAGTTAGGTGAAATCTGGCTCCATTCCACCTGTATAACCTCTTCCACACTCATCATCATGATGCCAGTCCCATCACAGTGGTCCCCAAGCACGCTTGTTTCAGCCATCTGACCTTCCCTGTCCGCTCCTGTTTTTCCCCCATACACCCTGCCTTCCCCTAATGAGACTGCAGCCATCCCTCAGAGTCCAGCCACATCTCTTCTTCCCTCACTACTCCTGTTCATCCTGCACCAAACAAGTTAAAATTATGTCCATTTTTGTTTGTATTTTTATTATGGTTTCCATATGGGCATTTTCTTTTTTTTTTTTTAAACTTTTTTATTGTCAGATTTATTGGGTGACATTGATCAGCAAAAATTACAGTTTCCAGATGCATAATTCTACATTACATCCTTCACATGTTGCATGGTGTGTTCATCATCCAGAGTCAGTTCTCTTTCCATCACCATATTTTGTGTCCCTGTCCCTTCTCCCCCACCCCTCCCCCCTTACCCTCAGGTAACTACTAAATTATTGACTGTGTCCATGAGTTTTGTTTCTTTGTTGTTTTCAATTTTATGTTCCACATATGAGTGGAATCATGTGATTCTTGGTTCTTTCTGTCTGTCTTATTTCACTTAACATAATATCTGCCCATTTTTAATTGAGGTTTTTGTTTTTGTTTTTATTCTATTTTGATTGTTTCTTTATTCTGTTGGTTAGATTCCACATGTAAGTGAGATCATACGGTATTTGTCTTTCTCAGTCTGACTAATTTCACTTAGCATGATATCTTCTAGTTCTATCCATGTTGTTGCAAAAGGTAAGATTTTATTCCTCTTTATGGCTGAGTAATACTCCATTGTGTAAGTGTACCAAAGCTTCTTTATCCAATCATTTATTGATGGACATTTAGGTTGTTTTCATATCTTGGCTATTGTGAATAATGCTGCAACAAACATAGGTGTGCATATATTTTTTCAAATTAGTGCTTTGGATTTCTTTGGATAAATACCCAGCAGTGGAATTACTGGAGCATAAGGTAGTTCCATTTTTAATTTTTTGAGGAACCTCCATGCTGTTTTCCATAGTGGTTGAATGAATTTGCAGTCCCACCAGCAGTGCAAAAGGCTTCCCTTCTCTCCACATCCTAGCCAGCATTTGTTGTTGGTTGATTTATTGATGAGAGCCAGAAATGAGGTGATATCTCATAGTGGTTTTGATTTGCATTTCTCTGATGGTGAGTGATGTTGAACATCTTTTCATGTGTCTATTGGCCATCTGCATGTCCTCTTTGGAGAAATGTCTTTTCAGGTCTTCTGCCCATTTTTTAATTGGATTGTTTGTTTTTTAGTGTTGAGTTGTATGAGTTTCTTATAAATTTTGGATATTACCCTTTGTCAGTTGCCTCATTTGTGAATATTTTCTCCCATTTTGTGGGATGTCTTTTTGTTTTGTTGATGGTTTCTTTTGCTGTAAAAAAACTTTTTAGTCTGATGTAGTCCCATTTGTTTATTTTGTTTGTTTGTTTCCTTGCCTGAGGAGATATATCATTGAAAGTATTGCTAGGGGTAATGTCTGAGAGGTTACTTCCTATATTTTCTTCTCGGAGTTTCAAGGAGTCAGATCTTATATTTAGGTCTTAAATCCATTTTGAGTTTATTTTTGTATATGGTGTAAGCAGGTGGTCCAATTTCTTCTTTGTTGTTGTTGTTTTTGCATGTATCTTTCCAGTTTTCCCAGCACCATTTGTTGAAAAGACTGTCTTCACTCCAATGCAAGTCTTTGCTTCCTTTATTGTGGATTAATTGGCCATATAGACGGGGATTTATTTCTGAACTCTCTATTCTGTTCTATTAATCTATGTGTCTGTTTTTATAACTGTGGCATTGTGTAGGGAGCGCATGAGCCAGAAGCCAGGTCCTTTGAGTAAACAGGTTTTAGCAAGGCTACCTGTGTGCTTGGAGTCCACAGTTCAAGGGCTTTGCAAGGCAGCCCAGAGCTGGGTGCACAAGGACACTGCTCAGAGTGTGGTTTCTGACTTCTGGCAAAATATGACTTTGTGAACAAGGTTGTTTGGTCTCTGGGAAAGATTTGAGACATAACTTGTGGCCTGCCTGCCTTAAGGAAAATAATAATAATATAATCAGTAATACCTTAGCAACATGTACCAAAATATTGATGAAATGCAGGTGTCTGTAACCATTTGTCCCAGTTAAGATGTACTGTCCAGTCTCACTTTGCTGACTTACCCCTATGATCTCACTTGTTTTGCCCACCCTATAAAATAAACTTGCTGCTGCCAGGCAAGGTCTCTGTGTCTCCATCAGAGCGCAGAGAACCACCCGGTCCCAGCTTTTCTGTCCGTGTCTGTGTCTGTGTGTTTTTTCTTCATTCCCCTTCACCTCCCCTCCGGTTCACCCGTTTACCCGCGCAGGTCGCGGCAGCATTGTAGTATAATTTTATGTCTGGTAGCGTGCTTCCTCCAACTTTTTTCTTTTTTCTCAGAGTAGCTATTCTAGGTCTTTTATGGTTCCATATAAATGTTAGGATTATACATTCTATTTCTGTGAAGAATGCCTTTGATATTTTGATGAGAATTGCATTGAATCTATAGATTGCTTGAGTAGTATAGACATTTTAACTATATTAATTCCTCCTTTCCATGAGCATGGAATGTGTTTCCATTTACTTTTTTTTGGTTGGTTCCCCTAGCAGGGATCAAACCCAGGTTGTGGCATTGAGAGCGCCAAAGCCTAGCCACTACACCACCAGGGAACCTTGTTTCCATTTACTTGTGTCTTCAGTGTCTTATAATTTTCTGAGTACAAGACCATATACAAGATCTTTTACTTCCTTGGTTAAATTTATTCTGAGGTATTTTGTTTTATTTGATGCAGTTGTAAATGAGATTGTTTTCTTAATTTCTCCTTCTGCCCATTTGTTTTTGGTGTATAAGAATGCAATTGATTTCTGTATATTGATTTTGTATCCTGCTACTTTACTAAATTCATTTATCAGTTTCTGTAATTTTGGGGTCAAATCTCTGGGATTATATATATATATATATATATATATATATATATATATATATAGTATCATGTCATCTGCAAATAATTATAGTTTTATTTCTTCTTTTCCTATTTGGGTGCCTTTTATTTGTTTTTCTTGTCTGATTGCTGTGGCTAGGACTTCCAGTACTGTGTTGAATAGGTGTGGTGACAGTGGGCATCCTTTTCTTGTTCTTGATCTTAAGGGAAATGCTTCTAGTTTTTCCCCATTGAGTATTATGTTAGCTGTGGATTTATCATATATAGCCTCTATTAAATTCAGATATGTCCCTTCTATTCACACATTGTTGAGTATTTTTATCATAAATGGCTGCTGAATTTTGTCAAATGCTTTTTCTGTATCTATTGAAATGACCATTCCATATGGTCAATTTCATATCTGCTACTACCTGTTAAATTTCTTTGGTAGTTTTAACAGCACCCCCAATGACACCACCCCCAGATCTACAATGACACCCATAGCAGTTAGTTCTGGAAAAACACTGAGAAATCTCAAAATGAACAGTTAATGACACAGTGGACATACTCATATGTTCTCCATAAACTACTTTAACAAAAGGACAGACACTGTAATACAAAGTTCATCCTGACTTGTTCAAAACTTTCAGGAGAGGACAAAATATCCCATCTTGGCTTCTTTGGCCATCAACAAAGCATATCACACTTAGCATCGGTGGAAAACAAAAGGATGAAAGCATTGTAATAGTGATAGGACCTGATTTTTCCCTCCCTTCTACTCCCTTAATCTTCCTCTAGCAAAGAGAAAGTCTTGATAAGGCCTTGTTTTTAGCATAAGAATGCATCTAATTTTCCTAGCAAAGTGATGCACATTAACAAGAATACTTTTGTCTTGCAAGAAGATGTATTCAAAGGAAGTACTTTCTATCTACTATATACCACCCCTCTTTGCAATGAGAATACAAGGAAGTATTTTCAACCTAGTATATTTTCCCCACTTTGCACTGAGGAGGGTTTCCTGGGGGGCAGGGTTGGGGAGGGCCGGAATAGACAAATTGAAAGGAGTTCAAATTAAAAAGAAAGATAAGGGAAGGAAAGAATTCCTGAACTCTCATCTAAAGGGGTCACTGTTATGACTGAAAAGGTGATTGCTGGAAAAAAAAAAAAGCAAATTAATGCTTTTTCACCATCCTCTGCACTCTGTAATGTTCAGGATTGGGTAATTATAAAAGTACTTTCTGGCTGGAAATGGTTTGTATAACTTTCCAATCACTGGAGCATAACCAACAGTTTATATTACAAGGCAACAAGGGTAAATAACTGATATACCATTACCCCAAATTGTTAAGGAAAGATGAGATTGTGCAGTACATTCTCTTTAGGACCACATCAAATGTCTAGAAAAGGCAGTTCTTAAGAATAATTCATTCTCCAAGGGTTTACTGAATAATAGCTGCCATCCCCTTTTGACTTAGAAGTCACATTAATAAACTATGTATTTCCAAATTTGAGATACAAAAATGTGGTAAGTAGAAAGTAATCACATTTAACAATTGTGGGCTTTGGTTATCTAAATGTCTTGTCTGCTTCAGACTTGAAGGAAGATCCCGCTCAGAGTCAGGACTGCTGGAGAGGGTCCTCCCCAGCACCTGGACGTCTCTTCTGGGCTACTTCCCAAAAAACAGGTGTTAGTTTCCCCCATAACAACTCCCTGAACATTAGTTTTCTTTGGTTACTTCCCACCAAGACCCTCATCTCTTTTCTGATAGAGCTCTGAAACTTTTTTTATGTCCTTGACAAAGGCTCTTGGACTGCTCTTTCCAAACGGGAGCTGGTAAGATACCACCTAGTTTATTAGGGGAACTGGACTTCATTTCAACTTCATTTTCTGACTGTCAGACAATCAAGAGCTATTTTTAACAAGGTCTCTTTACACATGTGAGAAGAGGAAAATAACCAATTATTGCTGATTCCCACAGAGACAGGACAGAGGGCCTGGCTTTGTCCTATGACATACAACAGGTAGGCTACCTCTTAAAAGACGATCTTAGGATCTGGAATGGAAAACAGTGCTTGTTCTTCAGGGCATCTTAAGAAATAGGAAGACCCTCTCCTTCTGCTATAATAGTTTCAATTCAAGTCTTCCTGAAGAAGAGGCATCCATGTTCCCTCAAGTTTTTCTCTAACTTCTAAACTCCACTGGTTTATTTCTTCTAATCTTCTCTTCCTTTTTTCTCATGCCTCTTTCTCTCCTTTCTCCCTTCCTTAGGACTCTGCTTTTCTTTTCAATTTTTCTGTTTTTATTTTTAATTTTCAATACTAGACCCTCATGATAAATACTCCTAAGAGTGTCTTCTTCTTATAAGTCAACCTATACTGATCTTTAAGCCACGTAGAAGAAAGAAGACTTCTGAAAATCAATCAAATGGAATAAATGAAATTCCACCTCTTTGCCTCAGTTACCTAGAGGGAAAAACAGAGCAAATTTTTAGTTTTGAAAAGATTTTAGGCAAAAAGCCTTGTGAGGGCAGAATGCATAAAGCCATAGCATAATGGTTCTGTTGAGAATTTTATTGATTTTTCTCAGGAGTTGGGTTAGGGGCTTTTTCTCAGGTAACCTCAGCAAATAACTCCTCAGTGATAAAATTCATTAAAATCAGTCTCATTTCTAAGCATGCAGTATGAATGTCTGAAAGGGCTAGAGGATCAAGCAGGGTAGGAGATGAGAAATTAATGATAATGCCAACATTTCAGCTTAAATTTTTTTAACATTAGTTTTATAAAATATATAGCAATGGAGTTTCAGAATCCAACTCTGCTTTTTAGCTATATAAGAACTGTTAAGAAGAGCTTAAGCTTTAAGGGGCAAGCTTTGAAACTGACACAAGCTCCTTAAGGCAGTCTCCATAGCTGAAGACATTGAAGGGATGGAGAAGGACAGATATGCCAATGTTTTTACAGCAATGTCACTGATATGATTAAGAGTGGTCATTAATCTTTTTTCTTTTCCAACTTTCAAAGCACTGCTGGGCTCCTGTGACCTATAGCTTCTATGAGGTGGTGTTCCTTTCATGGTTATTTCCATTTGGCTCCATTGAGGGTGGGCTTTGTATAAGAAAATATGGTCATTCTGCCCCTGCAATGGGCACAGTGCAATGATCCAGTCTATAAGAATAAGAACACAAATGTTGCAGACTCATGAGTGGAAGTGCTAATAAAGCCAATAATCAGTTGCTGAGAGAAGCCCAGCTGGAATTTTTCATCTGAACTGGTTAAGAAAATATTTCCTGAGGTTATGAAGTAAATGCTTCTCCAAGACAAGGCTGGGAAAATACTGTTGGATTCCTTACCCTGATACTGAAAGTGTTGGGAGGTGGGGGGTCATAAGGAAAGGTTTATCAAAGACCCCTGACCAATAAAACATTCTAAAAACCAAGAAGATCAACAAAAGAAAATGTTTCCTCTTTAAGACAAAATGATGATGGAAGTTGGAAAATCTAAAAGAGCAGCTTCTTGAACTGACCAGAGAACAGGGGCTCCACAATATTTGTTGGAGAATAAATGAGTGGATGAATGAATTATATCATTAACTTAAACCTCTGGCCCATTTAACATGACCTTTCATTTTCTGAAGCAGCAAATTACATGTCTATAGGAGGGAATAATTTTCTCTCTTGATTTCACATTTAATGATAAGAAACACATCCTAAACAGCACATCTTTGTAAGTTCCTATGCATACAAGAAACTCTATACAAAGCTACCTTCAACTTTTCCAGTTTATCTCCCCCAACATCTTCACCAAATTCCATGGAGTCCATAACACTCCCTAAAACTACCTCTGCATGGTGGAATATATGTGATTAATAGAAGACTTTCTTTAGTTGTTCTGGAAGACCCCTTCACCTCACTGTTAAAATTTTATTTACATCTGAGCACTCCTAAGGCCACTGATACAGCAAGGGATAGTAAAGAGTTCCAGTTTTAGGGAACTAATTCTAAAATATAACATGTTTGTATTAGTCAACCTGGTATGTCATAGGAAAAATACTATATAGATTGGCTTTTCAAAAATTTTTTAAATTTATTTTTATTGTTAGACTTATTGGGGTGACATCTGTTAGCAAGGATTACATAGGTTTCAGGCATACAATTCTACAGTGCATTGTCAACTTGTATAATAAGTTCACCACCTAGTGTGACTTCTGTTTCCAACACCATATATTTAGGAAGACTTAACATTGTTAAAATGGCCATTCTGCCCAAAGCAACCTACAGATGTAATGCAATACCCATCAAAATCCCACAATCATACTTTCACAAAATAGATAAAAGAATTATCAGATTTATAAGGAACCATAAAAGACCTCAAATTGCCACAGCAATACTACATAAAAAGACTGGTGGCATTACACTTCCTGACTTCAATTTATAGATTGGCTTTTAAAACAGAACTTTATTTTCACACAGTTCTGGAGGCTAGAAATCCCAGGTCAAGATCTGGCAGGGTCAAGTTCTGGTGAGAGCTCTCTTTCAGACCTGCAGATTGTCACCTTTTCACCGTGTCCTCACAAGGCAAACAGAGAGGGTGCTCTCCGGTGGCTCTCCTTAGGAAAACAGTAATGCTATCAGATCACAGCCTTATCCTTATGACTGCCTTTGACCTTAATTACTTCTAGAAAACTCCTATCTTCTGTAGTCACACTGAGAATCGGAACTTCACCATGTAAATTCTGGGGAGACACAATTTAGTTCATAGCCATGTTCTTTCATCTTATTGGAATAGTTTGAGTATAATTCTGTCTGAAGATGAAGAAATAAAATAAATGACATCCCAATATCTGATACTTCCCATATTATAATACTTTGTAGCTTCTGGAAAGTATCTTCCTTGCCTTGCCTTTTATTTTCCCTCTCCTTTTTATTCCTGCTCTTATCACCATTGAGTTCATTAATTTTCAATATTAGAATATTTTTAAATAATAGAACAAAACCTCTATGGTTTTTACATTATAATACATAATGTCCTAAACTATTTGCAACCTCCCCTCCTGCCTGCTATACTCCTCCCATTCACGGCCTCCAACTGCATCTCCAAGTATTGGAGTGTCCTCCATAATTCTAGGTCTTCATATTTCTTCTTGAGAGACCTCCTCTGATTTCTGGTGTGCTCAGCCCTTTCGAGCCTGCAACCTGCCCCTTTGCCACATGAGCAGACATGCTGGGTGGTAGACCACCTGGTCTACTGGAAGGATAGTCTTGTAGAAAGTGGGTGCAAATTAAATGCTTACAGAAGAAATGGCAAGTCTGTTGGTCTAACATAACTGACAGTTATAGAGCAGATTCAGAAAAAAGATATGACTAGTTAAGCAATATTTGATACATTCTTTTCAATCTGGTAAAAGCTTGATTAAAAATCTGTGTTGACTTCTCGGCTATGTCCTTTCATACCCAGAGCAAGCAATCTCTGAGTTTTATTTTCTACAACTTTAAAAGGTTCATTGATACCTATCTTAAAACAATATAACAATGGCAGAAGTATTATTACATAAGCTAATGTTTCTGAATTCATCAGCAGAATGTTGGATATGAAATAGTTATCATGAAATGTATTTAGAGCCTCAATAATGTCACATAAGCACAATGCATTACTTCTTATTAATGTATATATAGAGAAGTTTGCTGGACTATTTATTACCTTTTAGGTAATTCACCTTGATTGAAATACACTGCTACAAAGTAAATTGTGGTTTCTTCCTCATGAATTATAAAATAGTCAGGTCCTTTCTTTTAAAATGCTTATTTGAAAGGATTTTTGGAGACCAAAGGTAATAGTTATTTCCTTTTTTGGAGGAGGAATATATTAAGGAAATCAAACAATAAATATAATTTGGTATTTTAAACAATTATCGAACTTATTTTAATCTGACCTTATTTTATTCTCCCAAATATTTGAATAGAAAAAATATTTCAAATAAGTTTATAACTTTTAATCTATATTCCTCTAATCAAAAGTCTTCAAGATCATGATACTGACTCTAGCATTATAGAGACATAGCTCAGTTTGGCATCAATAGCCCTTAGCTATAAAAACATTATATAATAAAAACTATTGAAAACAACTTAAAATAGTGCTTTGAAGAAAACTTCTTAAAAATATATTAATAAACAAGAATGTCTTAAATACTTATATTAGTAATCAAAATAGACTAAAAATTTTAATTAAATATATTAAAATAAGTTAGAAATAAAAAACAAAGTATACCTAAAACAAGCAGAAATAGTGATTGATTAAAATAAAACTAGAAATCAATGTTAGAAAAACTAAAATGGAAGTACTAATACATAATTAAATAGATCTTTGATAAAAGATCTTTAATAAACTGCTAACTCACCCCATCAAGCAAAAGAGAGAAGCACAATTATTCAAAGTAAGAAATGATAAAAAGAAAATAAACTCAAGCATAGAAGTTAAATAATCTAAGGAGAATATTTTGTTCAGATTTATGCAAATAAATTTTGAGACTAAAATGTAACATAGATGAGATAGTAAATCCAAACCAATCAGTATCATAAAAAGAAAAGAAAAGAAAAGAAAATTGTCAAAAAACTATGCCCCCACGAGGTACTAGGACCAGCTGGTTTTGCAGAGGAATACTACCACAGACTTTAGGAAAAGACAAATGTGATGTGATTAAAACTGACCCAAGTATACTAAACAGAAAGAAATCATCTAAATCTTTCTATTAAAAAAAAATAATAACACTGATAACGAAAGCTGAAAATATAGGTTAATTTCACTTATGAATGTCAAGGCAAAATCTTAAATAGAATACAAGGCAAAAAGTATCAAGCAACACATTAAAAGAATACTGCATCATGACTATGTGAATTTCACTATAAAAATGAAAATTATTTGATATTAGAAAATTGATTACCATAATTTGTCACATCATTAAATCAAAATAGATCAGATTTCCACTAGACTACAAGTAACTACAGACCTGTCTTTCTGTTTGTTACTATATTTTCCATAATTACAATACTCTCTGGAATACAATAGGGACTCATATGTTGATACGTTGCATGAATCAAACAAGCAAATGAGAAAGTATAATATGATAACTGCCATGGATTTTGAAAGAATACTTATAAAATTCACCATCAATTTTTGACAAAAAATTTTCATGAAATAGAAATAAACAGGTACTTCATGAAGTATAAAACTCCTATGTATTTGCATGTATCCATATATGGATTCCACCACAAAGGCAAGTCAAAAATGAAATAAGAAGAGATCCAAGATGGCAAAATAGATAAACTCTGTGACTGCTTTTTTGTATGAACACATTAAAATTACAACTAAATTATAGAATAACCAACCTGAAATCTAGCTGAACAGAATTTTTGTAACTAAGGATACAAAGAAGTCATGTCAAGACTGGTAGGAGAGGCAGAGACACAAAACAAGCTGACCCCAAACCTCTATGTAGTGGTTGAGAATCAGGAGAAATAGCGTGGCCCTGGAGGTTCCTACTGGAAGAGTTCCCCCCAACCCTACACTAGCCTCCTCAGCCCGGTGTACTTGTGCTAGAAAGAGAAGCCCCACAACATCTGACTGTGACAAATAGTGAGGATTTTGACTGTCTGTGTGGGACAGAAGACTGCAAGAAACCCAGATATCCTCTTAAATTGCCTGCACAGACTCATCACTCACAGGCAGTCACCCTGGTCTCTGGCAGAGGGGACAGTGACTCAGGGGGTATTGGAGTTTATGAAGGCAGACTGAGGTGTGTGGCTTAGGAGTGAGGACTGGAGGATAGTAGACACTTTTTCTGAATAAGGTCCTCCTCCCAAGCAGCCAGAAGATGGGCGCCATCTTTCTTGGGTTGTACCCTCCCCACACATGGCCAAATCTGAATCTGATTGTTTTGGTGAGCTCTGCTCACTCTACCCAGCTGACTCACTGGGACCACACTTTACCATACTACCCAACACCAGAGGCACCTTTTTTGTTGAGCAACCAGCCCTGCCAACATTACAATCTTTCTTGGAAAACTATTTACCTTTGCAGGCCCCAAGTGGGTGTCAACTGGCCTCAATGTGCTCTGAGACTTTTGCTGAGTAGCTCCAGGTACAGCACTGGCACTAAATAAGAAGCTACAGGAGCACCCAGTGCAGGTGACTAGGGAGACTGTGCCAGATCCCCACAGGGTACCTACTATATAAAACTGCCCAGCAATACTGGGAGATGTTGTAAATCTACCTAATACATAGATATAAACACAGAGGGGCATCCAAAATGAGGAAATGAAGAAATATATTCCAAATGAAAACAGAAGAAAACTCCAGAAAACAAACTAAATGAGATGAAAGCAAGCCACCTATCACAGACAGAGTTCAAAACAATAATTATAAGGATGTTCAAGAAACTTAGTGAAAACTTCAACAACAAAGAGATAGCAAGCATAAAAAAAGACATAGAAACCATAAAAAAGAACCAATCAGAAATGAAGAATACAATAACTAAAATGAAGAATACAACAAAAGGAATCAACAGACTAGATAAAGCAGAGGCTTGAATCAGTGATATGAAAGACAAAGTAACAGAAAACACCCAATCAGAACAACAAAAAGAAAAAATAATCCAAAAAACAAAAAACAAAAGCAAAAACAAACAAACAAAAAAAAACAAATTAGAATAGTTTAAGATTCCTCTGGGACAACATCAAGCATAACAACATTCGCATCATAGGAGTACCAGAAAGAAAAAACAGAATGCAAGGAATTAAGAACCTATTTGAAGAAATAATGACTCAAAACTTCCCTAACCTTGTGAAGGAAATAGACATACAAGCCCAGGAAGCACATAGAGTCTCAAACAAGATGAACCCAAACAAGCCCACACCAAGACACATTATAATTAAAATAGAAAAGGTTAAAGACAAAAAGAGGATCTTAAAAGCAGTAAGAGAAGGACAACTAGTAACATATAAGGGAGCTCCCATAAGACTGTCAGATGATTTCTCAATGGAAATTTTGCAGGCCAGAAGGAATTGGCTGAAAATATTCAACATGATGAAAAGTAAAAACCTACAAACAAGATTACTGTATTCAACAAAACTATCATTCAAAATCTAAGGACAGATAAAGAGTTTCCCAGGTAAGGAAAAGCTAAAAGAGTTCATTACCACCAAGCCAGTATTACAAGAAATGCTAAAGATGGAATAAAAGAGCAAAATTATGAATAATAAAATGGCAAGAGCTACATATCTATCAATAGTACTTACAATTTAAATGGATTAAAAGCTCCAATCAAAAGACATGGAAGGTATTGGCTGAGTGGTGTGTCAGACAAAGATAGATGCAATTTGAATTCACTCATATATGGAATCTAAAGAAAAGTAACAAACCAGAAACAAACTCATAGATACAGAAAACATTTGGATGGTTTCCAGATGGGAGGAGGATTAGGGGTGTGTGGCGGGTGTTAAGTACAAATTGGTTGTTACAAAGTAGTTATGTGGATGTAGGGTATAGCATAAGAAATATAGTTCAATAATATTGTAATAACTATGCATGGTGTCAGATGGGTACTAGATTTATTGGGGTGACAGTTGGAAGTGGGTTGGGGACAAGGTAAAAAGGTAAAGAGATTAAGGCGTACAAATTGGTAGTTACAAAATTGTCATGGAGACATAAAGTAAAGCACAGGAAATAATATGGTAGTGACTGTGTATGGTGCCAGGTAGGTATTAGACTAGTCAAGGGTATAACTTCTTAAATTGTATAACCACTATGCTGTATACCTAATATTAATATAAAAATTTTTAAAAGAAAGAAGTCGATGATTAATGAAACAGCCCCACCAAGGATTTTAGTAGTTTGTATGAATGCGCTATTTTAAAAATGTATCACCCTGTGCTAATTGTATATTATAGAAGAATTATGAATAAGGTTCAATGAAAGGATAAATAAAACAGTTAAAAACAAAAAATGAAATTATATTATAACCATTTTTATTTAATGTTGTTCTGGATATACTAGTCTATACAATTTTTTGAAAGAAAGAAAAGGTATTAAAGTACAACAATTATGTGAGTAGGATGTAATTGTATACTTAGAAAACATGAGAATGAAGTTACAAATAATACCAATTTTGTCAACTTTTAAACATTGATAAAGATGGTTGAGGATATAATTATTATACCAAACTAAATAATTTTTATATAAATAAAAATTAAAATTAATTCAAAGATATAATGAAATAGTAACAGTAAAGTTAAAGTACTTAGGAAGACACATTAAAAATGTATAATACTAAAAATATGTATAATACTATGTGATTAAAGGTTTAAAATTAATTGAGGGATACAAATGAACAATCTAATGAATAAAAGGCATGCCGTGCTCTCAAATAGAAATATGCAGTATTATAAACATGTCCATTCCCCCCGAGTTTATCTATAAAATAATGCAATCCACAGTATTTTTAGAAGAAGGGAAAACAGACAAACATATTAGGGTTCTAGCCTTTATAATAAAAAATAAATAAGCAAGAAGCGTGAGCAAATGGGGATTGTTTTATAAATGGTACAGGGACAACTGACTTGCCATCTGAAAAAATAAAGGTATATTCTTTAGTACATGTTTTACATAATAAAGTTCAGATGAATCACTAGTTTAAACACAATAATGGAAATCACTAAAACTATTCAAATTACAGTATGAGGAGATTATGTATTATAGTTTTTAATGGGACAAGTCTTACTAAGTATGACACAAAATCCAAACACAAGTAAAGATCCACACATTTGCTCACAGTAGAAAAAGCTTCTGCAGGGCCAATGGCAGTGGTGGTTGAGGAAGGCATAAACCATAAACAAGATCAGAAGGCAAGTAACAAAATAGAGATAATACTTGCAAATAATAGTATAGATAGATAACTAATTTTCTTAATATATAAAGATTTCTTATAAATAAATAGGAAATCTGAACCAGTAGGAAAAAAGCAAAAGAAAGAATATTTATTTCTACAAAGACTCTTAAACATAAGGATGTTCAACCTGACTTTGAATACAAATGAAAAATACAATCAGATAGTTTTTACCTACCATAATTTCACCTAGCCTAAAAAAATGTTTAAACCTTGCTAAGGCTCTGTGTTGGCCATAGCATGAGAAAACAGGAACGCCATTCTTTCCTAGTGGTGCAGAACATTAGCAATATTAACAAAATGTAAGACGCATCCTCTCTTTGCTCATAATTTTGCTTCTGGGAATTCATACCACAGATATATCCCCATGTGTGTAAAATAATGTATGTACAAAGATATTTATCACAGCATTGTTTGAAATAGCAAAAGAGAGTACATAACCCAAATGTGTTAAATAAATTCCAATACTTCCAGATGATAAAAGACTATGCAGCCATTTAAAAAGGAAGAAGCAATTCAACAGGGCCTAATATGTTAGCAGTCACCCAGATAAGGTATGTTGCTAAATAATAAAAAGAAGATGAAGGACACCAAGAACAGTGTGCTGACATTTTTGTAAAACAGAAAGAAAAAGAGAATAGCATATTTATACCTGTGCTTATCTGTGCAGAGGGTACTGAGAGGACACACAGGGGCCTGCTGGAGGTGAAACCCTGGAAGGAGGAGACCTCAATTCCTTGAGAGGGAGACTATGTTCTAAATCTATAACTTTCATAAATTTGATTTTATATCATATGCACATATTGTTTTTAAAATAAATAAAATAATATTTAAAGTCCTTGACTTTGTTCTTTTCTTTAAGGAGAACTTATTGTTTACAACTAATAAAAACAATGTTCAATATAAGGAGAAAATGGGTTTTAAAAGGCAAATAGTATTAGGGAGATATGGCAAAAGACTAGAAAAGCAAATGTTTTTCACCTTTTCTTCTTCTCATTCACACAACTATTAAAAAAATAATATTTAAGTGAGTTTTGTGCATAACAACTATATCTCTGAGAGCACAGGGAGATTGCCCCTCCTC
The DNA here is from genome assembly GCA_004026885.1 of Lyroderma lyra. NCBI lineage: Eukaryota > Metazoa > Chordata > Mammalia > Chiroptera > Megadermatidae > Lyroderma > Lyroderma lyra. The sequence continues at coordinate 185,599 of PVJL010002274.1, forward strand.
TGTTGGCCTCAGTTCTTGCATTTTTATCAGGATATCATTGCACTAGATGCTCTCCAAGGTGTCTCTAAACCCAGAGTTCTATAAAACATCACACTGATCTTTCCCTGAGGTCACTTTGTTAACTTGCTTCAACATTAGCCCACAAATTAGGGATTACCAGCTGTTAACTATTGCTTGAAACTTCCTCTTCATTTAAATAAAATTGTTCCTGTCTCAATATTTCTTTTACAGCTAAGTTTATGATTTAAACAGCTACTGTGTATCTCTTTTTAATTAACAAATTTTGTGTTTATATAAATTCAATTTATACCATTGTCTGTTTTCTAAAAACAAGTGCTCCTTCTTTCAAACTATGCTTAACTAAAATTTTAAAAATTCAGCAACATCAGTACCACATCAATTCCTGGCTCTTTTTCCTCACCTATTTGATGAAGGGTTACCTAGTTTCAAAACAAGTGTAAAGTACAGTAGACTGTCAGTTAACAGGCATCCATGGGGATCGCTAGATGCCAAATAAATGTACTTTCTGGTTGCTTGGAAGTTACTATTAAAAATTCATCTAACTGATACTATATTTCATACTATACCATACCATACCATAAACTCTGTATTGCCTTGATATTGATATTGAAATACAGCAATTAAATGCAAATTATGACAAATATAGACAAACTCAATGTTACACAGTTTTGTTATAAAAACAGTTTTGGAAATGCAGTATGTAAACTTTTAGTTAAATGGCATTCAATAAACTTTTCAACTTAATGAACTGCACTAACATAATTTTTTTTAACTTCAAGTAACTTAGAAAAAACACAGACACACACACGAAAACTGTTACAGTTGGGGTAGAGAGTTTACCGGGTAGACACTGCATCAGGAGCATCAGGGTCTGATGTGGCCAGGACAGGATCAGGAGAAGTGGGTGTGGATGGTTTTGGATCTGCATCAGTAGATGATGCTGCACTGGCAAACTTGCGTGCAACTTTCTTGAAAAATGAACAAATATCAGTTTGCTTTGAGGCCCTACATGTCTCATGCAAAGTCAGGTTTTGCATGATGTGCAGCTGCATAACATGCTGAGAAGTGAAGGGTTGCTGTTCTGCCAAAGCTATTATACTTTCAAATGCTAAAGTAGCTCTCTGCCAGCATACTTTTCCTACCTCACACCCATTGTCATCATCTCTTCCTCCTCTGTAACATTCATTTTTCCATTCACAACAGCTTCTATGATGTCTTATATATTAAGTGTATAAGCTACTGCTGGCTTCATCTATAGCAAGCTAGCCATCAAGTTCATCTCAAGACAAATTCATTTTGTCGCTAGCAGATTCAACTAACTCACAGATTTCATCATAAACTCTGCTACTGGCAACTACACTGTTGACTGGAAATCCCAAAGTCGACTTGACAGAGAAGGAAGAGGATTCCACAGACATCACAGCTGGCCACAACTTTCTTCAACATTTCCATGTTTCACTTCTCAGAATACCAAGCACAACTGAAAATGTAAATAACATCTTTGAGATTATATTTTTCTAAAAGTCCAGAATTGTCCCATCAAAATTAATCACTTTTTTACATAAAGTCACACCTATAAAACAATTTCATTCTGTATCATTCCTTGATCCATTGGTTGGATCAGACTTGTGACGTTAGATAGAAGATAACATGTGAAAATGTTGTCATTAGCAAGCTCTACCATAGGAAGTGTGTGACAGTATCTAGGAGCAACAGAACTTTACTATTCTCTGGTACTCCTTTCTTTCAAATGAATAATGAAATCACTTGGTAAAAACGTCTGCATCCATCCAACTGTTACTATGTGCATGTTAATCTATGGGAAGCTTAGTTATGCCTTTAAAGACTCTTGGTTTAGAAATTTTGCCAGCCACACACAATTTTACCTTATGATTTCCTAATACATTTGCACAAATGAGCAGTTATAGGTTCTTTATTTGGCTTGAACCCGTGAGCTACCTCCTTATTACCACAAGCCAAAGTAGAATTAGGCAGACACTTCCACATTAATCCAGTCTCATCTACATTATAAATCAGCTCTGAGGTCAAGCCATTTTCTGCAATTAATTCACTAAATGTATCATGAAATTAAGCTGTAGCTTTAAAATCATGCCATTTCTGCTCACCTGACAAGTCCAGTTTACGAATGCCATGATGAACCATGAATCAGGTAAGCTAGCCACTTGAAAGTGAACACTGACCTTCAGTGTTCATTCTCTCATGAAATTCCTTCACTTTTTCCTGCAACATGGGTCCAGAAATATAATCACTCTCAAATGGTTTCAGCAAAAACCACTCATACAGGGCCTGGGCAATCACTTCCATTTTCAGTGTATGGAAAGAATGATGCTCCTCCACATTCTTGTCACTCTCTGACTTAACATAAAACTCCTTTTTTCCCTGAGACTGAGCCTTAATGTCGTAGACTGTTAATGAACTGGCATTGAATTCCACAATGAGCAGAGCAGGACTCTCACCTTTCTCAAGCCTCTGGTATGTTCTCATCTTCTGCTTGAGGGTAAGTGGTATGTGTTTACATTTATGTGGGACCTATTTCAATGTATTTGGAATTGGGTAAGAACACAACATTTGAATAATAATAGATCCCAATGGACTGGTATGTTTACACATGGTGCACTGAAGGCAGTGGGAGACAAACATGTGGTGCACAAATTTAAACTTACATTTTGGCTATAAGCTGATTTTATTTCACTTTTTATTTAAAGTATTATTTCTTCTATTATTTTCCCATTGCTTGAGAACACCAGTTACTTGAGTTCCAGTTAATGGAGAGTCTACTGTACAATGATTCTCTAAAAATCTTACCTTTGGACCTAATTTCCAGATCCTCTTCTGGAAATAGAAAGGAGAGTATTGACGGATGGTGGAGCAAGAGAGAATAAAAGACAATAGAGAATGGGGGCTCGTGTGAAAGTGAGAACTTCACAGAGGCTCTTTCTCCTGGCACCAGGAAAAGAATTACAATGATCCTAGGAAAATTCCCTGAAGTTTCCTCCAGGAAAACTTTAAACTACAGGGTAGCTGAATCAGCATATCTGAAAAAACACAGGGCATACAGTCAAGTCATATGGGTTTCATGGCTATGGCACCAACAGTTCTTAGGGTAAACAACTCACTCCAGAGTATTGATTCAGCAGTCATAGCAATGAGCATACTGCTTTAAAAATAGTCTTTGTGATTAGCAATCCCAGCCTATGAAGACAGAGAAGATGAACAACAGCCAGTGTGGACAGAGGCAGCTGACTGCATTGTCTTCAGAACACAATTCCAGACCCAGTCAGAGCCCTTTATCACCTGAAAGTTTTAGAATGTGAAGGGGTGAAATTTTCAACTCAATTAGCATTTAATAATCCTATTGCTCAAATTCAGGGATAAGCTGCAAAGTTACTAAAGCCATTACCAAGGGCCAGAGCAGTCAGTTGTATCTGAAATGTCAGTGTATTTTGGCTGACAGCATCTTCCCCTTCCCACTGCCCCTTTACATCAGAGGTCCTGATTTTTAGTAACATTTCACAAGGGCAAGGAGTCAGCCTTCATTATTGGAATCAGGCACCCAGGGAGTCAACCACAGCTTTGCTCTATACCTTGGTTTTGAAAATTCTCCACCTCTGATGCTGGCTTATTTTCTTAGTGATGAAATTATTTTTACTTTTGATATTATAGAAGAAAGTCAGCTGCAGCCTGGATTGGAATTTCCTCACCAATACCACCTCCATATATGTATCCTATTTCACCCTACAACCCCATCCATGGAACAATAAGTGCCTCACCATCTGTGGGAGGGTGGCCTGAGTTTGGGTTATCCCAACTTCTTGAGCAGCAGTAAGTGACAGAGTTACATGTTATTTAGCAAATGGCTTGAACTTGAAAATGTGAAGACATGAGAAAAAACCTGATATAATGACATTGGATACTTTTACAGGAAAGATAAGTATATCCTAGAGAAAAGGACATTGAAGGAATTAAGGAAAATGAATGCATAAAGTGAAAAAATAAGACGAATTTAGAAAAAGGAGTGTCATGTGGGACACACACGCACACACACAAACATCACCACTGCCATCCTTCCCCCCTAGAAAAGCCTAGACAACCTTGGCTAAGTCTAAGAGAGTGAAATAGTTTGATCAGGGATATAATACTTGGACAGTTACCTAATGTTTTTAATAAAACATCACTTAAACATTTATTTGGTCTCATATGCATTCAAAGTTTAGGAAAATGGTAACCAACTTGTGGTCATCAACAGATAATTGTATCATCTTCTTTTGGATACTGGTTTACAAGAACTATTTTCTAGAAGACAACAACCCAATTAAAAAGTGTCCATCCCAGTTCCCCAGAGAGTAGCTAGAGGCACACCCTATGGAACGCCCTATTTCTCTAAGTAGGAAGTGGTGCACCATATAGTTTTGTGTGTATTTTTAGTTTACCTAGTTATCTAGCCAACTAAACGAGCAAACACATAAAAATACCAATAGTGATAACCTCTATGTTATGGGATTAAGGGTGAAATTTGTTTTATTTTTTATATTTTTAGTATTTTCTGAATTCTCTACAATAAGAACACATTAGTTCATGAAGAGAACAAAATAAACATTATTTATATAATGAAATCTCTATAATTACAAGTGAATGTTTCCTGAGCAGGTGGCAACAAGGAGAAGCAGGATATTTCTTCCCTCAAATAAATTAAGATGAGCAGAAATTTATCCTAGGGGTAATAATGCCTGTGGGCACCACAAATTTTTAGGGCTTTTATTAGCTCCCAGAGCCTTCACAGCATCTCTGGGAAGGAAGAAGTTGGTGGGTATCATATCCATTTTAGAGATGAATAACAGGGTCAGAAAGGCATCTTGTCTCTAAAAAGGGCACTTCATTAATAAAATCATACTGCTTGGAATCCAGAGCACTGACTTAAAGCTTAAGGTGCCCTGGACAAAAACTGCCTGAAATAGGCAACCTCCCCATCTGCAGCTCACAAACATATGAACACACCTGTATGCATGAGACTATCTGAATTTGGGACTTAAGCAGGAGTAAAGGAGGAATTGTACAATTCCAACCATGATATTTATGCTCTCCTTGGTTCCCTTCTAAGAAGGAGTAAGTGGGGTGGCCTCATCTTTAGTTGGCCAATGCCAGAGACCTTGAGTGGGCCACCCTAGACCAGTTAGCTGTTTCATTACATTAGTTGCATGAAATTTTTATGAGACTACATGTCTTATCAAATTAGGAGTCATCATCAGACATTGATAAATAATAAAAAGCCTCCTCACCATAGTCCTCTTCCTCTGTAACTTCCACCTTTCTTCTAATCACTTTGGCTAGTGACAGTGTGTTTTTTTTTTTTTCTCAACATGAGTCAGATAGGTTGGGAATGTGTCACTTTAAAAAGATGTCTCAATATTTATATTTCAAAAGAGCAGATTTCAGTTACCTCAGCCTTCCCACCTGTCCTGAGCACTCATTCAGAGTTCCAAACTGATCCCAGTTAGCTGGACCTTTAGAGTTGATAGCTATGACTTAGTTAAATAATAAAAGTAGGCTACATCAGCCAGTGAGGGTAATTAATAGTGTCTTCCCTCTCATATACGACATGTATTTTGCCCATTTTTAAAATTTTTGCACATGGGGATCCTTTTCAACTCTGATTCATCTTGAAGTTATTTTTTCCCACCAGGTGTAAGTTTCAGCCTCAAGAGAATATGGGGCCTAAAGCAGACACAGAGATACCTCAGAAAGATAAAAAGAAGAGAGCTGTAAAACTGAATCTCAGAGAGGAAAGCAACAGGCTTTCTGCAGAGAACTGAGGGAAAGCCACAATTTCCATGTCCAAAGAGGACTCTACTTAAAACAGGACTTTGATCTACTACAGCTGTAGGAATTATAATTCTTTCCAATTAGTAAATGCATAGTTTGCATTATCTAAATAAAATAATGTGAGATAAAGCAAGTAACAAGATGTAGAAGAGCCACAGAAACTGGTTTTCAAATGAGAACTCTGAACTGGGCAAGAATGAAGATTATTGCACTGGACATAATAAGCTAAGAGTTTCAATAATCCTTGTGAGGAAGAATAGGAGTTTAATATTAAGAACATCAGATTACTCTAAGGTTCCACAATGGCAGAGTAGGTAAACATTGTGCCCACTTCATTCTGTGAACACATTAAAACTACAACTACATTTTTGAACAACCAACATGGAGAACCATCTGAAGTCTAGCTGAACAGAAGCTTTATAACTAAGGATGCAAAAAGGAGGAGGCCATGTCAAGACTAGTAGGAGGGGTGGTGGACAATCAGGAGGAATATCTCAGAAGGGGAGTTCTGCCCTAAAGGAGCAAGGGATCCCAGCCCCATACTAGGCTCCCTAGCCCACACTTGGAAGAGGAGTCCCACATTTGACTGAAAAACAGTGGGAACTCCGACTGTCTGATTGGAACAGAAGGCTCCAGGAAACCCAGACGTCCTCTTAAAGTGCCCACACAGACTCAGCCACTCACAGGTACTTGCCCAGGGCTCCAGCAGAGGGACAATGATTTAGTGGGCATTGGAGGCATATGAGAATCAGACTGAGGTGTGTGGCTTTGGAACAAGAGCCGGAGGACAGTTTCCATTTTTTCTGGGTGCACCCTCCTCCCATGCAGATGACTGCTGAGTGCCACCTTTCTTGTGTTGCGCTTGCACCCACATGGCCAAATCTAAACCTGATTGGTCTGTTGAACTTTATTCATGCCACCCTGTTAACTCACTGGGACCCCACCTCACCCAGCTCCAACAGCATCAGAAGCACTTTCTCTGGTGAGCATCCAGCATCACCCACATGCATCTTCCTTGAAAAACTATTTAAGTTCACAGGCCCCAGGCTGGCAACAACCAGCATTAGTGGGCTCTGAGACTTTTGCTGAGTAGCTCCAGGCACAGCACTGGCATCAAACCAGAATCTATAGGAGCACCGAGTGCAGGTAACCAGGGAGACAGTGCCAGGGCCCCACAGGGCATCTACTACATAAAGCTATTCATCTACTAGGAGATGTAGTAGATCTACTTAATACATAGAAACAAATACATACAGGTATCCAAAATCAGGAAACAAAAAATATGTCTCAAATAAAAGAACAGCAGAAAAACTCCAGAAGAACTAAACAAGATGGAGACAAACAACCTATCATATACAGAGTTCAAAACAATGATTTTAAGCATGCTCTGGGCATCCTTAAAATAAAAGAACTTAGTGGAAACTTCAACAGAGAAATAGCTAGCATAAAGAAGGATATAGAAACCATAAAGGAGGATCAGTCAGAAATGAAAAATACTATAACTGAAATTCAGAATGCAATAGAAGGAATCACCAGCAGACTAGACAGAGCAGAGGATTGAATCAGCAAATTGGAAGACAAGATAGCAGAAAACATCCAATCAGAACAGAAAAAGAAAATGAAGATAGTTTAAGGGGACTCTGGGACAACATCAAGTGCAACAACATTCATTTATATCATAGGAATACCAAAAGGAGAAGAGAGACAACAAGGGATTGAGAACATATTTGAAGAAATAATGACTGAAAACTTCCCTAACTTTGTGAAGGAAACAGACATACAAGTCCAGGAAGCACAGAGAGTCCCAAACAAGATAAACCCAAATAGGCCCACACCAAGACACATTATCATTAAAATGGCAAAGGTTAAAGACAAAGAGAGAATACTAAAAGCAGCAAAAGAAAGGCAACTAGTAACATATAAAGGAGCTCCCAAAAGACTGTCAGCTGATTTCTCAACAGAAGCTTTGCAGGCCAAAAGGGAGTAGCAGAAAATATTCAATGTGATGAAAAGCAAGGATCTATAACCAAGATTACTCTACCCAGCAAGGCTGTCATTCAAAATCGAAGGACAAATAAAGAGCTTCCCAGACATGAAAAAGCTAAAGGAGTTCATCACTACCAAACCATTACTACAAGGAATATTAAAGGGACTGCTGTAAGATGAGAAAAATAAAACAAAAGAGCAAAATTCTGAACATTAAAATGGTAATAAGTACATATCAATAAATATCTTTAATTTAAATGGATTAAAAGCTCCAATCAAAAGACATGGAGGGTATTGCACTAAGAGGAGTTGCCAAACAGAGGAAGACAGATGCAAGTTGACTTTGCTTATAGGTGAAATCCAAAGAAGAAAATAAACAAGTGGAACAGGAACAGATACACAGATATAGAAAACATTCTGTTTGTTGCCAGATGCGGGGCGGGTTGGGGAGGTGTTGAAACAAGGATTGGGAACTCTAGTCTGGTGGTTACAAATAATTATAGGCATATAGGGTATAACATGGGAATATAGTCAGTAATGTTGCAATAACTATGGTGACATCAGATGGGTACTAGATTTGTTGGGACAATGAGAGAAGGTGAAAGGGGACGGTGAAAAGGGAAAGAAATCAAGAAGTGCAAATTCATAGTCACAGAACAGTCACAGGGATGTAAAGCGCAGCACGGGGCATACAGTCAGTAACTCTGTAATAACTACGTATGGTGTCAGAGGGGAACCAGGTGTATCAGAATAAGGATTTTGTAAGTTACATAAAGATCTCATCACTATGCTGTACACCTGAAAGCAATACAATATTGTATGTCAAATGTAATTTTTTTAAAAAATCAATAAAAGTGACTTAGATTTCTCAAATTTTTTGTTGTCTTTAAAAGCAGAGAGGGAAACAATTTTGTAATTGTTATGGATCAATATCTGAACAAGGCTGTGTCACTGGCAACTGCAGATGATGATATTATAACCTTTCTTTGAGTGTTACAATGGGCTGGTCACTGTGAAGAGTACTTTCGAATACTGCCACTGATCTTCCCAACCACACTGCAATGATGAGTCCCATTTTACAGAGCAGTAAACTGAGGCTCAGAGAGCATATGTGATATTCCATGGTAAACACCAAATACAGAAAAATATAAAGGAAAAAATGGCCCCATAATTAAATTTCCACTTTTATTTTAATTATTTTTTTCTGTACTGGTATTATAGTAGACTCCATTAACCAGAACTCAAGCAACTGGCAAAATCTCAAGCAACTAGTAAAAAAAAAAATTGCCAGTTGCTTGAGAGTGCAATTAAAATACTCCATCTAGTATTCTGTGCCTTGGTTGTTGACTGTTCTTTCCATCATTAAATATTCTTTTGCAAAAATCATTTTTAATAAATGAACTGCTTACCATTTTTTAGTTGTGCTATCAATTATTTAACCAACCCCCTATTTCTAATATTTTTTTCTATTACACTAATGGCTGAGATAAATATTCTTGAACATAAATCTTGTACATAAATTTGATTATAGCCTTAGGATAAAATCCTAAAAGTAAAATTACAGGCTCAAAGAATATAAACATTTTAAGGCTTCTGATACACAAATTGCCATATTACCCTCCAGAAGGTTTGCACCAATTTACATTCTCACCAGTAGCAACAGATGAAAACATCCTTTTTCCTACATCTTCAGCAGCAAAATTTTGTGGGGGGGTTTTTTATGTCACAGATTTATAACTTGCATTTCTTTGATGCATAGTGCAATTAAACATTGTTTTTTATTTATTGGGCATAGCTTCTGTTGTATTGTGTATGTCCAATCATGTCCTCTACCCATTTTCCATCACTGTGTTGGGAAATGCTGGTATTCAGAACCTCTTATCGTGGTTCTGGTCCTCTCTCTGCGAAATATGATTGCTCCTTAATACTGGGCAAATATCAGGCCCCTAGAACATGACCAGGGGGCTGGAAGGGGTACCTGTTTAGTCTAATCACAATGGCCCTGTAAGAATTATCAGATCTCTGAATTTAGAAAATCACCAGCAAACAGTGCTGGTACTTCAGGAATAATTGACTCTGTAATGCATAGTTTCTCATGAACTTTCTCCTGCTTTCACCCAGTGACTGAATCGGGCTAAGTTGCTGCAGAGGTGCAGTTGTGGAACTCTCTCCTCTGGAGTGGGGCAAAAAAGCTAGCACATGAGCAGACCATCCCTGCAGATGGCAGAGATACCCTCTGGTGATCCTGAGATCACAGCAGGAGGAAAGAAGGGTGGCAGTTGTCACACTTTTGGAGAGGAAGCAATGGAAAAGGACACAGGAGCACCAGTAGGAATAAACAGGAACCACATGACAACTCATAACCAACTTGACCTCAGTGGTTGAAATTAATAATCTATCCTCTGTGTAAGTCCACCCCTTGCCCTGTGCTTCTCTCCACTGTTAAGCACTTCGCTCAGGCTTGTCATCATTACAGCTGGTGGTTTACATCCTTGTCCCTCCCATGCCAATTAGAATGTCAAGTTTGGGGCATCCAGCCTCTATTACTGTTTAAACTTTTGCAGTTGCTGTGGGTGAATGAATGAATGAACAAAACAATTCTTTTATGGCCCTTTTACTCTGCTTCTAAATGACAGATTTACACAGCCACTTCCCCCACACCACTACAGACGCTTTGAAGACATTTATATTCCTCCTTAGATGCCTGGAACGTAGTAGGATAAATGCTTATAGAAGGAATGAATGAACCCAAACCAGATTTTTACCACAATAATGGCTACTTGAGCTCATCTTTTTAAAAGTTCTCCCCTTAAGAAACGTGTAAAATGAAGCAGGATTCTCAATCATTTCCCATTTCCACTTGTGCAAAATGGGACTTTCTTGAATGCATTGTTCTGTGTAGGCCGTGGGAAGCTGGATAATGCTGTGTGACAACTGCCCCCACAGGACTTTCAGAATAATGAAATGTCTGTCTTCCTAGCCTGACACTGCTGAAAACCATGCTTCCCATAGAAAGAGAGTTCTGACCAGTTCCGCCTATGTAGACACTTGTTTACATATGTAGATAATGACAAGCTCTGTCCAGACAAAACCCTTAAATTCACGGAACACTCAGATGTCAGCCCCTAATGGCCACTGAAAGGGATGTTTGCAACAAAAAAGACCCTGCCTCAAATCCAGCCCTAGACTGAATCAGACACAGATTCTGTTGGAAGAAATAGGCTATTGTTGCACTTTAATTACGTGTTTTGTTACAGGAAAGCACCCCAGAGTTTAAGCACTATGGAGAGGATCCATGTCACCCACAGAGAAGAGTTAATGGCAGACCGATCTAGTCCTCAAATCTCCCAGGCAGGATTCCTGGGTTCAGCACTCCAATCCGCCCAACAGGGAGCTCTTATCTTCCCAGACACCAGGGGAGCTCTCGCCTTACTGAATAATTGAATTTCCCATCCAAAAGAGGTTCTGCTCCCTCCTCACACAAACATTAGAGCTTCTAAATATTTTAGGATTCCTGAGTTGTATAGGGTTATTTGGTCTGCCCTTTGGATAATGTAAAGCCACCATCAGCTGCTTCTGGGAGAGCTCTGAATGAAACTGTAAAGACAGGGAATCTATGAATATGTTGGAAATCTATGAATCCCGCTGAGAATCCTTCTACCCCTCCACCCCCAATCAGGGTCCTTTTCTGCTGCATTTGATAATCCATTTATTTTGCAAGCAGTAATTTAGCACCTGCTATGAGTAAAGTTCTATCATCCCCACAAAGCAGAGAATGGCCCAGAAGAGGAGGATGTGCAAAGATGGGGTGCTCAGGGGACCTCTCTCATATCTGCTTCCTGCTGGTCACCTGCTGCTCCCTGCTGAGGTGATGAGCCCCAATCACTACATGCCTCATGCTTCTGATCTACATCTCCTGGAGTCTTGATAACAGCTTCCATGCAGCCCCAGTCAGCCCCAGAAGGCCTGTGGGACCACTTGGTCACCAGTTGGCTGTCACTAGAGCCTTCCTAAGAATGCTCACATTACTAGAAAGCAAGCTCTGTAAATACCAAACTTTACCAAGTTTGAAAACTGCCTTCTCTCTATCAGCATCCCCTCTATACAAATTGTTTTCTCCAGAAGGAGCTTCCAAGGAAGTGTTGAAGAGGGGTGAGGGTTGTGTTCTCCTCCTCCTCTGCTATAACACTACCCTAAAAGCAGCCCCTGCCCAACAGCCAACCACAGCAGGCAGCCCAAGTAGCTGTCACTGCCAGCATGCACTGCCGTCTTCCAGGCTCCATGCAAGCCCATAGAAGTTTGTTCCCCTCCCCTGTCTGTGACCAGCTGTGCAAGCAGTCACCACTCTACTTGCTTCTCCCTCCAGGTTCTCACACTACAAATGCTCCTTCCATGTATCCTTCTGCTGTGTGAACACAAGCCTCCCTATGGAGAGAGATCAGCGCCACTGAACTTTGAGTCTCACGATAGACATCTGTGCTTTGAGAAGCTGGATGTGGCTACTTCCAAGTCTCCTTCCCACTCAGGGAGTTGATAGAACCACAGAAAAGGATCCCCAGAATCTCACCTTGCCTGGATAGAGAGAGATGAGGAGATGGACTGCCCCCATTGTTACTCTCTCCCCAGTGCTGGGTCCATAGGAAAGAATCATGTAGTCTCCCTCTCTCACTGTCTCTAAGTCATCTGCTTAGAAATCCAACTCTCATGTCCCCTCTGAAGACACAAACTAAACGTCCTCCTGGGGCATGGCATGGAGAAGGGGTTGAGCACAGGTCACAGCACACATCTCTCCATCTCTTCCCACTTCTAGTCCTGCAAGGTGGGGTTCAGGCCATATCACAACAGCATGGTGCCTGAGCTCTCAAACCCACCAAATGATGAGAGGGCAGGTATGTGGTCAACTCTGAAGATTCTTACTCCACCATCCAACAAGAAGCATGGTCCTGGAGGTTTTACTTAAACTGACACTCCCATTTTCTTAGCCTCTGAGGGGAACACACCAGAGATCCCCGGTACAAGACCATCCTTTCCCATTTCCATTACCCTCAGTTCTACTTCAGCTACAGTGCTAACTGCTGGCTAGGTACAACCTGTTCCAGGATTTTCTAACTTTCAAGGGCTCTTGAAAGCAGAAAGAACTCTTAGAGTTGAAAGAATTTACATCAAATGGTGAAATTACAAGTGGTGTGGCAAATACAGGGTCCGGCAGAAGTAACGCCCTTTTTAAAGTAATTAAAATATTGTTATGTTACAGAATTACATGCTTGTGATTTTTGTAATAAAAGATTTGGTATAGATTACCAGCTCATAAAAAGTGTGTTACTTATTTAGGGCGAGGACTTTGAAAGCATTCCTGTAAATCTTACTCCGTAGGCATTGGCCCATCGGAAAGCCCCTCGGACTCACCTGGGCTGGCCAGTGTAGTTGTCTTTAAGACATTTGGGATATTGATTGTCTTGCTGTTCCTCCTGGCTTAAGATACAGCCATAGGAAGAAGGCTGAAGCCAGACCATCAGGCAATCATATTAATATTTACCTCTTGGTCTACCATCTTCCTCTCTCCTTCTTTCACCACTTTGAAAGCTTTAGCAAAACATATTTTAATTCCCACTGTAAAATAAAATCGTTAGCCTCTAAATAATGAACCTGCATCAGTAGGAGGGCACGCAATCTGCACACACACCTATACTATTGGATCTGCCCAGTGAATGGGAGGAATGGAGCTTTCTTACAGGGTTTTCATGGAGTTTCAGACACTGGAATTTGAGGATTGATGGGGTGTACAGGTTTGGAAGTGAAAGAAGGGGAGTGGGAGACTCTCAGCACTATTCCTAGGTAGCAAGCTCTTACAGCAATTGGCATCTCTACCCACCACTACCATGAAACATTAATGTAACAAATATCTCTATACCATTTTCCTAACACCAAGTCATTTTTTTAAACATTTTAACTCTGTGTATTGTTTTGCAGAAGGCATCACTGCATGATATATTTGAAGCTGGGCCCCCTGCATCCATGGAAAATACAAATTAATGTCCAATACAGCCAGGCTGCTGCAGGGCCTCCTAGGACTCCAAGCACCTGAAACTACTGAGTACTGATGATCAGGCTGCTTATCATTCACATGCAGGCTCCCTTATCAGTTGCTTCTGTCACTTTCCTGTGTTCATCTTCCCATGACCCAGCTCATAGTGCTATACTGACTGAGTGTGAAACATCCAGAGCCTCTTCTGTTGGACGCATGAAACATGAATCCCAACAGATATGCCACCAAAATAGCGTTCTATGTTCAACTAAATGGGAAGTCCTGCACAGTTTATTCTTTTTCTAGGGACTTACAATATTTTTTATTGGTAAAGCCTCTTAGACAACCTTTAGGAAAGATACCTGTTTTCTCCAAACTTACCAACCTTTCCCCTTGATGAAATCTTTATTACCATCCTGCAGACTTGTGCTCCACAAAAACACTTTGAAAGGCTGTTCCAGAATGGTGTAGGATGGGGCTGCCACAATAGTTCTTCTACAAATGCAGCAGTGAACTTTGTATGGCTTTTCTAAGGATGTTTCATTAAAGCCAAGGGCATGATTACTAAAATACAACTCAATAAAGATAACTATGAAAGGAAATAAATTAATATGGTTCAAGTAATTGACCTTCTGGTGGTCTGATGAGATCCATTGGTCTCAGAGTGCCTACAGGGGTACTTGGGATGGGAGACTTTGGATGGTCTCCCCTAATTGGCACTTCTTTCCCAGACTTTGTTATTATTGAATAGCAACAATTTAAGGTTAGACTCTCATAGGGAAAACAAAGGCATCATTATCTTACTTTAATAGTTGAGGATAGGATCCATACGCTTTGGAAATAAGAAAAGCAAATGGCAGAGATGCTATCCGAGTAGGAAAATTGATGCGCTGATCGGTATTCCCACCTGAACTGAAGGAAGTCTCCATCTTCCTCAAGGGCAAGAGGCATGAACTGACTTACACCTAACTTAATAAGTGGAGAAAAGTCAGGTCTAATCTCCTTACTATAACCCTCTTCAATGATTACTTACCCTACCAACTACCCAAAGGCTTCAGTTGTTCTTGAATATTTTTAACCAAATTGTGGGCTTACCATTTTAATGTATCCAAAAGTTTTTATTGTTACATAGATGGAAGTCCGAGACCATGGACAATGGGAAACCAGAGAGGAAAGAAAAGAAAAAGAGGTATATTCCAAGCTATCATCATCTGTCACCTGAAGGTACAGAAACTTCCCAACTGGTCTTCCTGCTTCTCCACTTAGCAGTATTAAAACCTATTTTTCACTAAGCAGCCCATCATTCTTCTAAAATGCATGTCAGGCCATGACACTTTCCTGATCAAGTCCTCTGATGGATTTCCATGTCACTTAGCATAACCCTGTAAGACCTACATGTCTTAACCACTTCCTACACACACACACACACACACACACACACACACACACTTTTGAACTTGCCCTTTTCCATTCCTGAATAGCTATATGGCACCTCATTTTCTTCCAGTTTATGTTCAGGTATCACCTTATCAAAGACACTTTTCTTGACCATTCTGTAAGAAAGAATCACCCCATATGTGTACACTGTCACTCTATCCCCTTACCCTGCTTTTTCTTCTTAGTGTTATTACCACCTGACACATTGTGTAATGGATTGTTGAGTTTTTCATCTCCCCACATTAGATTACGAACATCCTATGAGGACAGACTGAGTATTTACTTCACCACTTACCTCTATCGCCTAGAATACACAGATACAAATACACACACACATGCACACACACACACGTGTGTGTGTGTAGGTTGTCTGGAAAGAAGCACATAAATATATTTATATTATTTATAAATATATTTATATTTATAGTTATATTAGGACTGTCTGGAAAAATTCATCCATTGTCAATAGAAGGGAATGGTTTGGGCTTCATCAATGTAACCTAGCAGCCAAGGAGAGTGAACTGGAATGCGCGTGTGTGAACAATGACGACTTCACTGTACTGGTCAGTGGGTGCACCAGACAACATTGAGTGAAAATGTGTACTGGGTAGCCATTGCATTTACAATGACTGAGCGAGGAGAGCAATGAATCTGCATCAAATTTTACTTTAAGCTTGAACATTCCTCTGTGGAAACTATTCAGATGATTCATAAGGATTTTGGTGATGATGAAATGAGTGCTACATAAATAAAAGTGTGGCACAAATGTGTCTAAGATGGTCGAGAATCTGTTGAAAGTGATCCACATTCTGGAAGACCTGCAGCAAGACCTAAGAATGTGAAACGTGTATGGGCTGCAGTCAACAAAGATCAGCGATTGAAGGGGACTGAGGTGTCATTGTCCTATGTACCATACTTCTTATATCTTGTATCTTCTTTAATAAATGCCCCTATTTTTCATGTTACATGGCTGGATACTTTCCAGATTATTTATATATATATATAAATAATTATTTATATATATATATACACACACACACACACACACACATATGTATATATATGTGTGTGTGTATATATATATATATATACACACACATACATACACACATACACACACACATACACACACACATAAATTGGTTAAGTGAGAATAAGTATCATGATCCATGATCCAATTTTACAGATGAAAAAATTGAGACCTTTAATAGTTGATAACCTGCCAAAGATCAGTAAATGGTAGAGGCAGGATCTGAACCTAAATTCACCAAGCTCCAATTATAGCAGAGTCCACTATAGTCTTTCCTTGATATACCTCTGGAGTCACATGTCCATCACATTCACAACAATACGCATACCCTTTTCACTGACCTCTCTTCTCTTGCCTACTGGAAACGATCAGCTCTCAGGGGCCCTGGTTGGCCAATGTACAAGCAGGCACAACAGATAGAGGAGAGGAACACAAGAAGGTAAGAGGTTGTGTTTGTGCCATGCACCCTGCCTCTTCTGTCTCTTGTAGTCAAGCTGCTGAAATGTCTGCGTTCAGGCCTGCTCACCATGCACACTGTTCAGGCGTCTGTATTAATTATGAGCTACGGAAAAGAGCAGGAAATCTATCTCCTTAATTACAACTCAGCTGGATTCCTTAGGACCTTTCCACCTCAGCAATGTGATCCCTGCTTTGCATTACTACAGGCCCATCATTAAGCCAAAGGTACCCAGTCTTTTCCATTAAATCAGAGTGCTGTGACATGCCATTCAATGAAGGCTACAGGAGGCAGCTAGTGGGGTTCCCCTGGTTGAGATCCACACCCAGGCAACCTCAACAGCAGGTCACACAGTCTCCACTCAACTTTCCACCAGGATGGGAGCTGGGGGAAATGAGGACAGCAGGGTCAGCAACACAAAGACAGCCTCAGCTCTCCCTGTGGAACACTGATATTCTCCCAAACACTCCCCCAAGAGGTGAGCCCACACGCTCTGCAGGCTCAGACCCTGCAGTTTCAGAGAAGTCAAGCTGTTTCCTTTGTACTCTGCTGCCTCCCAGGCTCTTCCCTGAGGCCACTGGGAGAAATTTCATCAGAGGAATATCAATCTATTGATATGAGTCCTGACAGCCTTTCTGAACAGAATACCAAAGCCACAAATGGGCTCTCTGTCTCCTGCAGCATCTCACCTTAACTGCTGCCTTGGGGCTTGCTTTCCATGACTCTGTTTACCTGAGCCAGGAGCTGAGTTGTAAGGTGTCAGGGTCTTTATTTAGCCTGAGCTGGACGGTATGGAGAGGGGTGGGTGTGCCTAGGTCAGCAGGGGAAGTCAGGCAGAAAGAAAAATGGAAAAGGGAAGGGACGGCAGCGAGGCCCCCAGAGCCCTGCTGCACGGGCAACTTAGGAAACTTCATTTCTCCTCCTGCTTCTGATGATTCCATATTCCAAGGACATGTGATCTGGGAGTCTTGTGTCTTTCCATTTCACAAATTGATCTGAATGCTCACAGACCAGCTGGCAGTCTGGGCCCCTGTCACACACTGCTGCTGCTGCTGGGGCTGCTGCTGTCACAGCATCTCTTCAATGTCTCCCCTCTCTTTCATCTACTTTCTATTTGTTTCCCTACTTGTAAGCCCATGAGCCCCAGAGGAGTCCCAGGAATATTAAAAGTTGTCATGTGTTGGAGGAGCTATGAAGGGTAGTGCAGAGTATAACCACAAGGTACGAAAATCTAGGCTAAGGAAAGATAAACAGGTTTCTTTACTGTGGGACTTCTCAGAGCCTTTAATATCAATGTTTAGATTGGGAATTCCCAAGGGAGAAAAAATCAGTAGTAGTGTTCTCTAATTTATTTTATAAAAGTGTATAATTTAAGGCCATTGGCTATAGAGACCTCTTTTGTGAAATGTCACCATTGGCATAAAAATTAGCCTGAGGCCTGGGGAAGAATTAGAAAAAGTGGATGATGCTACACATCTGGTGTGACAGAGAATCCCTCTTGCAGAGAAGTAAGATACCTGGGCCTCATGGGATCCTGTCACCACAGCTCTTCCCGGGAAGGAGTCACACGTTTAAAAAGGAAGGACAGAAAAGAAAGACAAGATGTTGACCCTCACAAAGATGTGTATGAGGTAGACACCCAGAGAAAACAGGGAACAACCAGAGGAGGATGTGGGAAGCTGAAGTTATGGCACAGTCAGATAGCTGCTTCTTAAGATATGCCCAGAGAGCCCCCGCATTCCCCTTCCACACCTTGACCTTGGGAAGAGTGAGGGGTGAGAAATCAGAGAAGAGCTAGAGAAAATGATAGACTATGGCTTTGCTCCCACAGTTTAGGTTTTGTTTTTAATTCTGCAAAGTGAGTATATGGCACTGGAATATTTCCATGTGTTTGTGTTCATTTCAACCAGCATTTATTGAGTGCTTAGCATAGGACCAGCTCCGAGTCAGGGGCTGTGAGGAATAAAAGTGTGAAACCCAATTGCCCCTTTCAAAGAACTAGCAGCATTAGAGTGGAGTGACAGAACCACAAGGGCCAGTGATTAGAGAGCAGGAGAAGACTTCATCAGAACAATAAGGGAAGGGTGTGAATGTTAGTGGTGACATGGTCAGGAGGGTGAAGGCCATCACAGGGAGACAGGAAGCAGAGACCCTTGGAGGGCTGACATTTATAAAGACGTTTGGAAGAGGGGAGGGCATTCCTATAAGAAGACAGTCAGAGAGGTACCATCAGTAACTCTATCTGTCCAAAGAAAGGTGGCCAGGAGCTTGAGACACCTGTGGACCTACTGAGTAGATGTAGGTCTTGTGAGGAGGCTAGAGGGATTGTGGTGGTTATGGTCATGTTTCCTGCTCGGGACCTTTAGACCCTGTAGGAAGGCAGAAGGGTAGAGACAGTGAAACTGCATTCCCTACTGGCAGCATATGGTGATGGTCAGAAGGCTACCATGTGACATTCATCACATTCTCATCTGCCAAATTGAATTGTTACAGACTGAATTGTTCCCCTCCAACTCTTCCAAAATTCCTGTTGAGATAGTAATCCCCAGCACCTTAGAATGTGACTGTATTTGGAGATAAGGCCTTTAAAGAGGTAATTAAATTAAAATGTAGTCATTAAGCTGGGCTCTAATCCCATATGGCTGGTATCCTTATAAGAAAAGAAAATTTGGACATAGATAGGCACAAAGTGAAGACCATGTGAGGACACAGGGAGAAAATGGTCATCTCTAAGCTGAGGAGAGGAACTCAGAAAAAAAAAAAAAACAAAACAAAACAAAACAAAAAAAAAAAACCTCTGTCAGCACTAATCCAGAATGCCTCATCTCCAGAATTGTGAGAAAATACATGTTATTTAAGCCAGTCAGTCTATAGTACTTGTTACACCCACCCTAACAAACTAATACAGGTAATAATGTCATCTTCCTAGCTTTTCCTGAGGGAGGATTGCCAGTCTTCCTATTTCCTGAGTTCATATCCCTTCTCTCCATCAGTCAGACTACTCTCTTCTCCACAGTCTTATGGTCAAGATCAAATAAGACAACGAATATGAATAAACTTTTAATGAACTTTATATAACCATATGTCTATCAGTAATGTGGCTCTGTACTAGGACTGGAGATTCAAAATTGACTAACGCATAAAAAGGCAAGATGGCGACTGGAGAGGAGGTCCCTAAAGCCTCTCCCAGAAAACACAATTGAACAGCCATCCAGGAGCCAAGAAAGAGGACCCTGAATGACAAAACGGCTATTGAGAAATCCACAAATAGCAAGTAAACACCTGAAGGTTGGAGAGAAGGGGGCGAGTCGGGGAGAGGGAAGGGAGCAGAGACTGCAACAGGATCCAAGCAGCGCAGTTTGGGGGAGGGGAGAGGTCACGGGGGAGCTGGACTTTGGAGCTGCATGCTGGGGATGGAGTTTGGGAACCAGCCTCTGGAACTTTTGAGTGGTAGAAGGGCTGAGCAAGGACTCTGAACTGCAAAGATGACATCCCAGCTCTAAGCCCCCTGGAGACCTACACAGGGAGGCAGTTCCTGTTCCCAGCCTGCTGCAAAGGTGACCCTGGTGTCTCAGGCCAGGCCCACAGCTTTGGACTTATGGAGCGGGCACTTCCTCATGCACCCCAGGGTTCTGAAAGCAGTGTGATCCCGTAGACAGCCAGATGCTGAATCAGGGCTAGGAAGAAAGACTGATTTGATAGCATTCACCCAAGTCAGCAGAAACAAGCCTCAGAACAGCTTCCCCAGCAAAGGGCAGAAGGCAGAGCTGCCCTTGGAGCGCCTTTTGTTGGCCTCTCCCCAGGATATATGTGCAGAGCCTCCAAACGCAGTAGGAGATCAGAAACAAGAAACAAACAACCCCCTCTCTCCCAAAACTTGACCCCCAGTGCCACCTAGTGTCTGCCCTTACAGCAAGCCACCACAAAAGCAATAATCTGGGCACTGAACATAAAGCCCTCATGTCAAAGAGGAAGAACCCAGAGGACAGGATGAATTCTTTAAAAACTAAAACTCCTCAGAAAGAACATAAAATTTACCCAGAAGACAGCTTCTTAGAACAGGAAGGGTCAGATTTAAGTGACAGAGAATTTAAAGCAGCCATTCTAAAGGCCGTGAGAGAAATGAAAACCTATTGGCAGAACACCATAGCTGAGATAAATAATATAAAAAAGGATATAAACGACATAAAAAAGGAACTCTGTGAACAAAAAGAATAATTTAACAAAGAAATTCAAAACATAAGGAAGATTGAGATGGAAATACGAGAAATAAATAATATGATAAAAGAAGTGAGAAATGAAATAACTGCCATAGGAAACAGGACCAACCAGATGGAGGAAAGAATTAGTGAAATTGAAGATTAGAACATGGAAACAGCTCAGAAAGAGGAAGAGAGAGAATATAGAACCAAAAGGATTGAAAGAACTCTGCAAGAACTATCCGACTCCATGAGACAAAACAACATCAGGATAATAGGAATAGAAGAGGGGGCAGAGCAATCTACAGAGAGCATACTCAAACAAATCGTAGATGAGAACTTTTCAAACCTATGGAAAGATCTGGAACCCCAAGTTCAAGAAGAAAACAGGTCCCCTGGATACCTGGACCCTAACAGATCTTCTCCAAGACACATGGTACTAAAGATGTCCAAAACTAAAGACAAAGAGACAATTCTCAAGGCAGCCAGGGAAAAAAGAACTATAACCTTTAGAGGAAAACCCATCAGGCTGGCATCAGATTTCTCAGCAGAAACTCTGCAAGCCAGGAGGGAGTGGAATCCAATATTAAAAAATTTAAAAGAGAGTAACTGGGAGTTCCCTGGTGGTGTAGTGGCTTAAGGCTTCGGCGTTGGCACTGTCAGCGCTGCGGCCTGGGTTCGATTCCCAGTCAGGGAGCTACCCACAAACCAAAAAGAAAAAAAAAAAAAAAGAAA
>PVJL010002275.1:0-207385 GCA_004026885.1 Lyroderma lyra
CTTTATCTTTGATTTTGTTTATGTGGTGTATCACATTGATTGATTTTCGTATGTTGAACCATCCTTGTGCTCCTGGGATGAATCCCACTTGATCTTGATGTATGATCTTTTTGATGCATTGTTGTATTCTGTTTGCTAATATTTTGTTTAGAATTTTTGCATCTGTGTTCATCAGAGATATTGGTCTATAGTTTTCTTTTTTTGTGTTGTCTTTGCCAGGCTTTGGTATTAGAGTAATGTTGGCCTCATTGAACGAGTTCGGAAGTATTGCTTCCTCTTCAATTTTGGAAGAGTCTGAGGAGGACAGGTGTTAATTCTTCTTTGAATGCTTGGTAAAACTCATTGGTGAAACCATCTGGTCCAGGGCTTTTGCCTTTAGGGAGATTATGGATAGTCGTTGTAATCTCCTCACTATCAATTGGTCTATTTAGATTATCCAGTTCTTCTTGGTTCAATCTAGGTAGGCTATAAATTTCTAGAAACTTGTCCATTTCTTCTAGGTTGTTAATTTTAATGGCATAAAGTTCTTCATAATATTTCCTTATAATCCTTTGTATTTCTGTGGTATCAGTGGTAATTTCTCCCCTTTCATTTCTAATTTTGGATATTTGTGTCCTTTCCTTTCATCCTTTGATTAGTCTAGCCAGGGGTTTATCAATTTTGTTGACTTTCTCAAAGAACCAGCTCTTCGTAATATTAATTTTTTTCTATTGTCCTTCTGTTCTCTAATTGGTTTAGCTCTGCTTTAATTTTTATTATTTCTTTCCTTCTGCTGACTTTGGGTTTTGTCTGCTCTTCTTTTTCTAGTTCTTTAAGATGGGATGTTAAGATGTTTGCTTGTGATTTTTCTTGTTTCTTAAGATAGGCCTATAGGGATATAAATTTTCCTCTTACTACCGCTTTTGCTGTGTCTCAATAATTCTGATCCATTGTATTTTCATTGTCATTAGTTTCTATATATTTTTTAATCTCATCTTTTATTTGTTCTTTTATCCAGTCCTTTTTAAATAAGCTATTGTTTAATCTCCATGTATATGTGTTTCTTTCTGCTTTCCTTTTACAGTTGATCTCCAATTTCAAAGAGAATACACTTGGTATGATTTCGATCTTCTCGAATTTGCTGAGGCTACTTTTATGTCCCAGCAGATGGTCTATCCTTGAGAAAGTTCTATGTGCACTATTAAAGAGGGAATAGTCTCTTTTTGCTGGATGAAGTGTCCTGTAAATGTCAATTATGTCCAGTTGCTGTCATGTGTTGTTTAGAGCTGTTGTTTTCTTATTTATTTTCTGTTTGGATGATCTGTCCATGGGTGTTAGTGGGGTGTTTAAGTCTCCCACAATGATTGTGTGTTCATCAGTTTCTCCTTTCAAATATGTTAGTAGTTTCTTTGTATATTTTGGTGCATCCTGGGTGGGAGCACATATATTAATTAGTGTCAAGTCTTGTTGTTGTATTGTGCCTTTTATCATTATGTAATATCCATCCTTGTCTTTTACTATCTCTTTTAACCTGAAGTTTATTTCATTAGATATCAGTATGGCAACTCCTGCTTTTCTCTGATTACCATTTGCTTGAAGTATTGCTTCCCATCCTTTCACTCTGAGTCTGTGTTTGTCCGTATGGCTGAGGTGTGTTTCTTGGAGACAGCATATGGATGGGTTCTGTTTTTTAATCCAGTCTGCTACTCTCTGTCTTTTTATTGATGAGTTCAGTTCATTAACATTTAGAGTGATGATCGATATGTGAGGATTTCCTGAGGCCATTACTTATTTCTTTGTTTGTTTTTGTTTTATTTTTGTTTCTTTCTTATTGCCCCAACTTTATTCCATTTTTCCTGATGTTTTGTTTCAGGTCGAAGAGCCTCCTTCAGTATTCCTTGGAGTGCTGGCCTTGTGCTGGCAAATTCCCTCAGCTCCTGTGTGTCTGAGAAGGTCTTTATTCCACCTTCATAACTGAAAGATAATTTTGCTGGATAATTTATTCTTGGCTGGAAGTTCCTCTCTTTTAAAGTTTTGAATATTAGATTCCACTCCCTCCTGGCTTGCAGAGTTTCTGCTGAGAAATCTGATGCCAGTCTGATGGGTTTTCCTCTAAAGGTTATAGTTCTTTTTTCCCTGGCTGCCTTGAGAATTGTCTCTTTGTCTTTAGTTTTGGACATCTTTAGTACCATGTGTCTTGCAGAAGATCTGTTAGGGTCCAGGAATCTAGGGGACCTGTTTACTTCTTGAACTTGGGGTTCCAGATCTTTCCATAGGTTTGGAAATTTCTCATCTACTATTTGTTTGAGTATGTTCTCTGTAGAATGCTCTACCCCTTCTATTCCTATTATCCTGATGTTGTTTTGTCTCATGGAGTCAGATAGTTCTTGTAGAGTTCTTTCAATCCTTTTGGTTCTGTATTCCCTCTCTTCCTCTTTCTTAGCTGTTTCCATGTTCTGATCTTCGATATCACTAATTCTTTCCTCCATCTGGTTGGGCCCTGTTTCCTATGGCAGTTATTTAGTTTCTCACTTCTTTTATTGTATTATTTATCTCTATCATTTCCATCTTAATCTTCCTTATGTTTTGAATTTCTTTGTTAAATTGTTCCTTTTGTTCATGAAGTTCTTTTTTTATGTCATTCATGTCCTTTTTTATGTTGTTTCTGTCAGCCATGGTGCTCTGCCAGTATGTTTTCATTTCTCTCACAGCCTTTAGAATGGCTACTTTAAATTCTGTCACTTAATTCGGAAGCTTCTAGGTCTAAGAAGCTGTCTTGATAAATTTCCTGTTCTTTCTGAGGAGTTTTTGTTTTTAAGGAATTCATCCTGTCTGCTGGGTTCTTCCTCTTTGACATGAGGGTGTTATGTTCAGTAGTGCCCAGGAGCCCAGATTGGTACTTTTTGTGGTGTCTTGCTATAGGGCAGACATTAAGTGGTATGGGGGGGGGGCAAGTTTTGGGAGAGAGAGGGGTTGTTTATTTCTTATTTCTGGTCTCCTGGTATGTTTGGAGGCAGTGCACATCTATCATGGTCCCTCCACTTCCTGTAGTTAGTTGGTTGGGAAGGTTGTACGAAAGGGGAGAGGCCAACAAAAGGCACACCAGGGCAGCTCCACCGTCTGCCCTATGCTGGGGAAGCTGGGTGATGCGGGCCAAGGCTTCTCCTGCTGGCAGGGGCGAATGCTATCAAATCCGTTTTTCTTCCCGTGCCTGCTTCCGTGGCCAAATGTTGTGGGCTTGCACTGCTTTTAGGACCCAGGGGTGCAAGAGCAGGCATGCACACAAGTCCGAAGCTGTGGGTCTGACCCCTCAGTAGGAAGGGAGCTGGCCTGCCTCCGCAGCGGGCCTGAAATGGGAGCCGCAGCCCTGCGCAGGAGCCACGCATGCTGTGCCATCAACAAGCCCGCCTCCTCAGCGGTCCGGAAGGGGAGCCGCAGCCCCATCTGTGTAGGGACTGTGTGCTGCTGTGTGGCAGCCGGCTCACCCCCACAGCGGGCCGGGACCACGAACCACAGCCCTGTACAGGAGCTGCGTGCGCCTGCGCTGTAGGTCCCTAGGGAGCCTAAAGCCAAGATGTCGTCTCTGCAGTTCAGAGTCCTCGCTCAGCCCTGCGACTGACTACTCAAGAGTTCCAGAGGCTGGCTCCCAAGGTCTGTCCCCAACTCGCTGCTCCAAATTCCAGCTCCCCAGCCTAGTTCCCCAACGGACTCCCACTGTTCTGCCCCTTTGCTAGGGCTTCTCCTCTTCTTGCCTCTTGGCTTCTCCCCTCCCGTGCACTGCAGTCAGCTGCAATCGGGTCCTGTTGCGATCCGTCTTTGCTCCCTCCCCTCTCTCCCGCTCGCCCCTTTCTCTCCAAACCTTAGGTGTTTACTTGCGATGTGTGGATGTCTCAGCTGCCGTTTTTTGTCGCCTAGGGTCCTCTTTCTTGGCTCCTGGGTGGCCGTTCAATTGTGTTTTCTGGGAGAGGCTTTAGGGACCTCCTCTCCAGTCACCATTTTGTCCTCCTCTCGGGTTTTTTTTTTTTTTTTTTTTTTAAATAACTATACATTTGGCCTTTCATTTCCCAGGCTTTGCATCAATGGATTTAACCAAGGTGGATTGAAAACAGTATTTTTGATCCTTGGTGGGGAATCTGCACATGTGAAGGGCACTGTGTACATTTTCTATGTCATTTTATATAAGGGACTTGAGCATCCATAGAGTTTAGTATTTACTGGGGTTCCTAAAACCAATCTCATGTGGGTACTTGGGGACAACTGTAGTGTGTTTGAGGAGTCAAAAGTAATAGCAGATTTTCTACTGTGTAGGGGTTTGTACCCCTAACTTCCATGTTGTTCAAGGGTCAACTACATTCTTTCCGAGACCACTGTGGAAGATAGTGGGATATGTGTCTCCCTGTTCTTTATATGGCTCTTACAGACATAAATAATGGCTGTATTGCAAATGCAGGCTCCCAGTGAATTCCTCTGTTTCCTCTTAATGCTTTAGTGTTTTTTTTTGTTTGTTTGTTTGTTTTTATCTACCAGACTATTAGAGTGCCTCAAAAGAGCATTTAAAGTAGAACTAGATTTCCCTTAACATTGCTAAATTAAGATCTTTTTCAAGGTAATTTCTTAAAAGCTATTTAAGTTGTTCCACTAGAAAAATACCTGCTGATGACTATTCTACTCACCCACTAATTCCTGAGTTTCTTTGCTTGATTGCCTATTTATTTTGTATAATTTAACATTTTTGGTATCATAGTGTCTTAACTTTTTCCTTTTGTTTTCTTTTTACTAGAGGCAAGCAGATAGACAAGGAAGAATGATTTGTGAATCTTTCTAGCTTGAAATTGTCATCCTTTTTTGTTTCTCTTTGGAATTTAAATAATTTGAAGTGAATAGGGGCATGAATAAGATTGCTTATACAGACTTAGAGTTTGACTTTTTAAAAATTCAATGCCAAATCACATGTTGAAATTTCTCACAAATTCAATGATACAGTTCAACAAACACATATCAATATTACCCTGTTGTGTTCTTTATATTTTGCATTCCTATCTAAAGTTGTTATTTATAATGGCTATTTACTTGCTATTTTTGATTCTTTTTTACTAATATGCAAGCTCCATCCTGTGTATTTTGTTTATTTGATCTTATATTAGTGCCTAGTGTAGTAAGGCACACAAAATATTTATTAAATAATTAGTAGGTAATAACAATATAATTAATAATAACTAATAACAAATAAATGAAATGCTAGGGAACACAACAGGGATTAAGGTACAATGGTAAATAAAACACAGTTCTTGAACCAAATCTAGTCAGAGGTGAGAAGCACACATGAAAGGAAATACATTGTAATGCAGTGAAAAAGAAAAACAGAATAGGATGTTAAAAGAACACAGAAAGTGCAGTGGGTTGAGGGCAGCTCAGATCAAGTTTGAACTTGGTTTTGAAGAAGGGCCCGGAGTTCACTCAGCAGACAAGGGGGATGAAAGAGGAAAGAAAATTCCCTAGAAAGGAAGTAGCAAGGGCAAAAACAGAAGCACAAAACAACATTACCAAGAAATATCATTGCCCTGTGGTATTGCTAGAGTACAGAGTGGGAAGTGGGAAAGGGCAGCAAATGCCACCAAAGCACAGAAAGGGTCAGGTTATGATAGAGCAAGTAAGAGCATCAGTCAATCTTTCCTTAGTTTCTTCTCCTCCAGAAGCACAATGCAAGTATTACAGGCCTAAAGAGGTATAAGGAATGGATTTTGCAATAACAGTTGGGGAGACCTGAGATGAAGCTAAAAAATAGAAGTAACAATACAAATGAGCATATTTCAAGTTTCCAAGGCTCTTATCCTTGCCTACTCTGTTCCCTCTATTTGACTACTTGTATTTCTCTGCCTGTCCTGTCCTATTTTTCTTAAAGACTCAGTGGGGCCCTTTCCTCCATTGGGAAGCCTTCTTTCACCTGCTGGACTGGCTAAACATCCCATCTATCTGCTCCAACAGTTCCCTGTTCCTCTCCACTTAACCACAGCTCTCCCCATGATCTACTGCTAATAGTATTCTCCTGCACCCCTTGTTTGGCCCTGGAGATGGCTTCCCCAGTCCCTTAAGTGTCTCAGTGATAGGTGTTCTTTATAGCTTAACTCCTAAGTAGTACATTCTTGGGATTTTATAAGGGCAATTACTTTTTGTTTTTTTGATCTCTTCGAATTCCCTGAAGTAATAATGTATCTTAAACAGGTTTTCTTTTTTTCCACTTATTAAATGTATGTTCAGGAACATTTGAGATCTTGCTTCCCAGAATATGTCATCGATTTGGCTCAATAAACTTAAAAAAAATGTATGTTCAATTCTTCCAGGTCACAGATCGATTTGTGATAGATGTCATAATACCAGTGTCAGTGCCTATTTGCTACTCTTTAGCTTTAGTTCTCTGCAATTTCTTGCAGAGACTCCAGTGGGAGTTTTCCCCATGTGTGTACATGCTTGCATACATGTGTGGCTGGCTTAGTACCATCACTTATACAAATTTTGTCAACCATTAGGGGTCAAACTGTTCTATCTTGTCTAAAGTAAATGGCAAAGAGAGAAGTCTTGGAGTGAAAACACTACAAAAACTCAGTGGGGTTAACACAGCAGATTTCTCATTGGCTGACAGCAGAAACACTGTGGTTTGCTAATAATGCTTATTCGCCTACAATGTGCAGTTTATTCTGTTTCTCTCATTCTCATTGGCTGAGAATATTCAGGAATACCTAGGCATGATAACATTGCATATTCAACATATTTTGTGAAAATTTACTCAATATATGTGCTTTCTTTTTTGAAAAAAATGGTGTTAGGCATTAAGCTGGTACATTGGTTTCCTATCGTTGTAACAAATAATCATAGACTTAGTGATTTAAAAAAATACAAATTTATTATCTTATAGATCTGGAGAACAGAAATCCAAAACAGGTCTGACTTGACTAAAATTAAGGTATCAGCAGGTCTTCTTTCTTCAGAGGTCTAGAGGTAACCGTATTCTTGTTTTCAGTTTCTAGATACTGCTTTCCTTCATTAGCTCATGGCTTTCAGGAGTACAACATCTCCAAATCTCTTTCTGATTCTAACCTTCTCTCTGCCTCTATCTTCCACTTTAAAGGACACTTATAATTACATTGGGCACATTGCGATAATCCAAGATAGCCTCCTTATTTTAAGGTCTTCTTATTAGCAGTCCTAACTCACATGCAACCTTAATTCCCTCGTGCTATATAACATAAACCTATTAATGGTTTCTGGGAATGAAGTTGTGGTATCTTTAGTAGGGTTGGCAGTTTTCCTGTCTCCCTCATCCAGTTACTTATGTATATCTCTAATACAAAGTGACTCTGAGGGTGCTGATGTCCCTGCTTCCGCATCTCACACTGGCTCTCTCTCATAGTAGGTACCTAGAAGTAAGCTGCAGGAATAAAGAGGAACAAGCCTCAGGATGTTCATTGTCTGGAGCGAGGCATCTTCAAGGGAATGAAGCTTATTTGGCGCGTTGAAGGATGAATATTATTTTTATAAGAACAAACTAGGGTGTGGCCTATCTAAGGAGGAAGTCCAGAAAAAGAAGAGGCACAGAAGAAAGAATACAAAAGGCCTATTTATAGAACTATGAGCAGATTGGTGAGAGAAATTTGTTTTGCTACGAACCAGGGCTTTCACTAAAGTAATATTATAGGATGTAAATGACATTTTCCATCTCTTCGTCATGGCTGATTGAGTCTCAATACTGTTGGGGTCATGGGATATGCTAAGGAATAAGAATACTCTGACTCAACAGCTGAGTCTTTATGAGTCCCTTATTTCACTGGAGTCTGGTGAGATGGGGAAAGGCAGTCAGGAAATGGTTGTCCTTAACCAAGGACACAACCAGAAGTCAACACTTACCCAAGTTTTCAGAACAGTCACCAGGGTAACATTGATTTTCATCTCTAACACATCTGCCATCAATGGGGCACATGTGACATGAAGCCTGATGCAGGCCTGTGGCATTGTGGTGGAGGCTGCTGCTCAGATACCCTTGCATTTCCTGAAAGAGAGAGATTAAATTTTTCAGAAAATAGAGTCTTTTGAGTGAGAACCAAGGTTTTGTGGGAATCAGTGCCATCTAATTACAGAGCACTCATTTTTACTTTTAGTTCTTTTTTTCTCAAGTCTCAAGCTGATTACTGTAAGAGTTTTGCAGCATTTCTCCCTGTCTCTGCACTCATTCATTTCCTAGTTGCTGGAGAATCTTTCTAAACTGTATATGGAATTATTTAACATTTTGTCTTCCCTCTATTCTTAGGATAAAGTCTAAATTCTTTAGCAGTGTCTTCCATGAATAGCTACCTCCTCAGACACAACCCTTATTATTCCCGATACTATCTGCTTGCGTATTTCACTGACTGCTGAATAACACCATTCACCTAACAAATATTCATTGAGCATCTGCCTTGTGCCTTTGTTCGGGCTTCTTGATTTGAATAAAATTCACCTAACAAACATCTATTCAATACCTGCTAGGTGCCTTTCCCTGTGTTCTCTAATGCTCCAGTACATGTATGGCCTACTGGCTGATCTTGTGAAGACCACCTTGGCCAGAGCCATGACTGGGGCCTAACTTAACCAGAAGTTATCTTCTTCAGTGAACAGGACATTTTCAGAGAATTATCTTTAAAAGCAACCATGGAGGGGAGAAATAACATCAGAAAAGCAGATGGTTTGTATAATTGTGCCTGTATCATAACCTCCACCTTAGAACTTAGTCCAAGCCATGTTCTCAACCACTGAAACCTGTTTCCAAGTCAGCCATAGTGTCTGGCTTTTTATTTTATTTCATTTTACTAAATTAAAGTCTGGATAACTGACCATCTTGTCTTCAGTCTTCTATCTTGGGCCTGAAGGCATCACTCAGAACACAGAATATATAATTTTATCTTCGTTTTTGAACAATGAGAGTAATTTTTCACATTGCTAAGGGCACATGGTCATTCCAAATGTTTCTAGTCTACACCCTCCTCTGGAGTGGAGCTTTAGTTAGAGTCTAGATTAGAATTTGATTTCTCACCCTCCATTATTGACAGATGCTGATTAGATGTTTCTTTCACTGGTTAAGTTTCACCAATCATACTACGTAACTAAACCTCAGCACAGGAATTAGGAGATTCTTCAGTACCTGCATTGGGATTCACTTGCTTCAGCTGGGGCAGGATGAAGTTTGCAGTTGTTGGAAGCCAGCTAGGGATGACAGATGATACCAACATTGCTAACGATAGCCATCATTCAAATGGTCAGCTAGATAAATGTAGTATATATTGCGGCTATGTGTTATAAAGACTGATTTTGAATACTTCAGGGTGATATTCTGGCATCGACCTTTCTTAAACAGTGAGAAATATAAGACATACCACTCAACTTGGCTGATCTGAGCTATATAAGTATTTGCTATCTCATGTCCACACAAAGGGACAGTCTGAGGCTGTAACAGTTTGAACTTAGTAAAACGCATTAATTTGGTCAGTTACATTTGTTCTGATGGATTGTCTTGGTTTCTATCCTTCAAGATAAAATCTCATTACAATTTTATAATATTCCTTTGCCTATTTATTAATCTAATATCTCCAGACCTAACAACCCTTCAGTAGGTATGAGTTCCCCCAGCATCTTTGCAGATTATCTGATAATTGGCAAATGTGAAGGAAGGTGTCAGATGTAGAAGGACTTTGTTTCCCATTAGGCAAGTGCCAAATGATATGGTAGGCTGGGTTCTTTCTAGTAAGGGTAATTTTCCATTAAGGGCAGTCAGTATCCTTTCCATTGAACTTCTCTATAAGTGAGTGTGGGCAATCCTCTCTCCACCAAAATATACTAAAGAGAATCACTTGAGTTTCTCTGAGTGGGTTTCCTCAAGGGTGACTGGCATGGGCAGAACTAGGTCTATCTACAACTAGGATCATGAGTTTTTTGGCCTATATGCATCTTTTTTATTCTGGAAATAACAAGTTTGATAATTCTTCGAGGAATCACTTGCCACACACTTTCAATACAAGAAGGTTAGGCATGCTAAACCTAACATCCAACTCATACACTCTGTACACTGTCCAAGGGCATGCTCATGACACTGAACACTAACCTCTATTATTGACAGATGCTGATCAGATGTTTCTTTCACTGGATAAGCTGCACCAATTATACTATGTAATTGAACCTAAGCACAGGAATCTGCAGTTTCTTTGGTACTTGCATTGGGATTTACTTGCTCCAGCTGGGGCAGAGGGCAGAATGAAGTTTACAGTTGCTGGAAGACAGCTAGGGATGGCAGATGGTCCAACATTGCTATTAATAGCAATAGCCATCATTCAAATGATCAGCTAGATTGATGTAGTATATACAGCTATGGGTTATAAAGACTGTCTTTGGTTATGCATAATTTAAAACATTTCCTAGAACTTTGAGGTAGATTTTTGGCTCAAGCCATTGTAATACAACTTTTATAAGTCTTCTTTTACATGCAAAAACTCGGTTGATATTCTACCCAACAGACTATAGTCTGGTAAGGCAAAGGCTACTTTGTTATTTAATGCAGCTGAAATTTTAACTATGGCCTTCCATATGGAGAACATTAGCTAGCTTTTGCATACATCTTCATTTTTCTTTTATCAGAGGTTGAATATAGGCCTTGGGGATCCATGACAAATCAGGCATATCTGTTTATATTCTTCTTCTGAATGGAACCCTTGTTTGTAAACTGTTTGGTTCCATAATGAGTTGCAGGTGCTATGAGGGATTGACATAGCTCTCCTTAATTGCTTGTAACATGGCTAATCTGATGAGGGGGACATCAGTGCCAGGGAGATGTGTTTTAAGCAGCAGCAGCTGGCAATTTTCTCTTCCACGAACTGAGACAGATTCTTGGGCTAAGAAGTTTGGAGACAAAAATGATAAAGATTGCTCTCTTTTCTTACAAATAGTTCTAAGAATATTAGTTTGATGTCTGGATTAAATTTGTGAGTAAATTGAAAATTAAAATAATATATTTAAAACAATATAGACTTTGGTATAAGAGAGTCCTAGGTGAGAATCCCAACTTAACTCCATTAGCTGTGTGCCCATCAGCAAGCTGTTAAACTTCACTCGGTCTCAGTTTCATAATTAA
The DNA here is from genome assembly GCA_004026885.1 of Lyroderma lyra. Classification (NCBI taxonomy): domain Eukaryota; kingdom Metazoa; phylum Chordata; class Mammalia; order Chiroptera; family Megadermatidae; genus Lyroderma; species Lyroderma lyra. The sequence goes on from PVJL010002275.1 coordinate 11,132, forward strand.
TAAACTTGAGATAATAACACTTGTATCTAACCTCATAGGGTTGTTAGAAATAGTGCTAACCTAAATACCACACCCAGCATAGTAAAGGCCAGTGATTCTCAAGTGTGGGTCCTGCGCCAGCAGCACTAGCATTGCAGGGAGTTTGCTAGAAAAGCAAGTTTTTTATCTTTTTACTTCCCCCCACCACTCTTTCCCCAGAACCTGTCAAAAGAAAATTCTGCAGCCTAGCAAGTGGTTTAACAAGGTCTCCTGGTAATTCTTATGAAAGCTAGAGTTTGAGAATTGCTGGTATAGGCCTTCAAAAAATGATTGTGAAAATGAATGACAGGGGCCCAACATTCAAAATGTTAAGTACATACAAGAAATTCAAAGTCAAAGTATAATCTCCAGGAGTGAGAACTGTTAATGAGCAAGGAAGACCAGGTAAAATCCAACTCAAATGGAACAAACACAGTGGGATTCTAAGCATGTAGTTGAGTGTCTTTGGTAAAACGTAAGATTCCTGGTCAACCTCTGAACACCATCTTCCCTTGTTGGCTCCTCAGCTGATCCTTGAGTTATTTTATTATTTTTTTATAGCTAATTGCCTCACATCTGTCCAGTCTTCTGGAGTTTTTATTTTTCCAAATAAATAATATTTGGATTTAAATTTGAAGTATTGGGAATTCAAGCATAAATTTTTACAATAAATTCAGTTTATAAAGACACTATATAAAATACTGCAAAATGTTTTATATTGATAGAATTATGGCATAGTTTATCTCTGAAGGAGAATAATAGCTGTGTAGTAATTGTAAGTTTTACATATATCCCGTTTTTATGTTTTTAGTGAAGATTTTGAATATTCAATGAGGATTTTGAATACCTTTGACCTAGGTAAGCAAGATTGTAACATGGACTACTTTTCAATATGAATAAGACCACCTCAGTTTTATACAGCTTTTTATAGATTCCAATATGTCTTTATTTTTTTCTCTCAATATGATTTTTAGAGCAGATTAAATGTGAGTGAGTTCAGCATTCTCCAGTGTTTTGAGAATATGGCTTTACAAATGTGCAGTGTTGAGACCACTGGCATTTGGGCGTCAGCTGAGACTGTGGGGTGCTATGTCATTTTAAGAGCAGTGTCCACAGCACTTGTGAGGAGGAGAATTTTGAACACCATCTGCCGAGGTTCAAACTGAGAGAATATTTTGAATAGTCAGCTGAGGTGCCATCCACAACCTCCTGGAAATGTTCCAACCTTGTAATTATACTTTGCTTCTCAAAAATCATGCTCCATCTTTCTAATTGAATAATGCTCCTTTTCATCATGCTCACTTTAGATACTTTCTCCTCACATTTCAAGAGTTTAAATAACAGGCATTTATCATGACTCTGAGAGGAGGTATATGAGGAAAACCAGCTCTCTACAATTAGGTCCCTCCCCTGGAGACATGTTTCAGCAATCAGGCTAAGGCAGCTCACAAGGGGTCTCTCTCAGTACCCACCCCCACCCCCCACCCCCGTGCCCATAAACGTGGTCACCAACTTCTTGGAGGTGTGCAATCAGAACACTGACTGGCCTGAAGGGCAGTACTGGCCAGTGGGACCTCAGCTTGCTGATTAGAAAAGATAGAATCACTTTTGACAGTCTTTCTTTTCAGCTTCGTTTCAGAAACCTCATTTAGTTCTTCAGCTACTTTAAGCAATATTTCCGAAAAAAGAAACTATTATTTAGAAAAGTTGTCGGCTGATCGTATGTTGCTCTTGGATGTTAGCCCTTTCCAATTGCTGTGGAAATTACACAGGAATCAGTACATTTAGTTCCTGTCACCACTCATTTAGTAAACAACCCTTGAATACTTACTATGTGCAAGGCAATGTAGAATGAGAAACTATGGATTATATGCAGAGTCTGTCTTTAAAGAACATGAGACATAATAATGGGCTCTTTATTAGTCTGATGGCAAGTCCTCCCTAGAATTATGTCCTACATCACGTAAAATCAGTGCAGAGGTCAAGAGCCTCAAGTGGTCTATAGTCAGGGCAGAAGGCTATAAACATGAACCTTAGGACAGAAGTGCTTCCACTGAATTGTGTAGATTACTGTTACGACTAGTTCCAGTGGAGAACAGTCTGTTTAAAAGACATCACTAACTCAAATGCTTTGCAATAAAAAGGGGGGGAAATCAAGTTTTAGAAGTACATCAATTTTAAGTGCAGGGCAGCCCTTATAAGTGTGGAGCTTGTCCATCTACAATTCCCAGGGGCCCCGTTCACATAGATTGTTGTGTGCCCTGCAATGTGCAAATGGATGTGATAGTTCTATGTGAATCCTTCTACAAAAAATAGACTTTTTTTTTGAAAAGATGATTTATACCTCTTAATGTAACTATTCACAATTTGGAATTTGCTTGTTACCAAACCAGATTTCTGGTTTCTGGTTGCCAAAGAGGTTTTAGGCAAATCTTCCAAATACGGTTTGCCAAAATTTCTACTGTCAACTTTTTAATGAAATGCCCCAGTGCTAGCTTTTAGTAACAATCTCAGACTCTCCATCTCTCTAGATAGCCCAGTTGGGATAACTGGCAAAGCTACTTCTGGGCTTTCTTCCTAGGTTCAGTACTCTTGGTCTCTTGTATTTTTTCTCCTTCACCACAAAACTCTTCTGTTTTATATGACATTTCCTTGTTACATTTCTCCCTACTCGCTAACTGTAAAACTAATTCATATTACAGCATTGAACATTAGTTTGCTTTATAAGTGTCCCAGATAATACACATGCATTGGACAAAATGATCTCCAAATAACAACTTAACTCCCTTGTCCTCAGGTTATGATTGTTTTTTCAAAAGCAATTCTTTTGTCATAACATTTGTCTTCAGACACTCCATCCACATTCACTTGCCATCTCTTACCTTTGGGGTCATTCTCACCTTAATTTTTCCAGTATCTCTCCTCAGTGTACATACACTTCCAAGTTTAAGTAACTCCCCCACATAGTCTTCGGAGTGCAAGGTGTGTGGGTTGGTGAAAGGAGACTGCCGGACAGTTGGTGATCACCTTTGAAACTCTTGAGTCCTGTGGAGTAGAGGAAGCCAAGTAGAGGAGACGCTGTGCTACTCTAAGAAAGGTGGGAGGGGCGTGACACTGCAAATTGCTTGATGTATTCTCATGACAGCAAGACATAGGTTGTTTGTTTAGGAGCAATTTCTAAGTGTAACTTTTCTATCAGATATGTAGGTATGGTCTCAATGCACATAAATACTCATTTCCAAAGAGAGACATTAATTCTTTTCCAAAACCCACAGGAGAAAAATAAATTATTTTCAAGTGCTCTGTAATTTGCAATGCCACCTCTTTTTTTTTTTTTTTTTTTTTTGAGTGTGATTTTCACATTATTATGTAGAGAAACAGAGTTCATGGTTTGGAGTTGAACCTCAGGAAAAGAGGCTAGGCCTATCATTTTATTAGAGAGTTTAAAGCTATGATAAAGAATGGGCAGGAGAGACAATGTAGTAAAAGAGGGCTGGAGGGTCAGCATTTCCTAAATGCCTTAGAGAGATAAAAATTAAGTGATATTGATTGCTCAGTCCCACAGGAGTAACTGGACCTTGGGATCATCAACTAGGGTGAAATAAGAAAATATCTGTCTGCTGGTTTCTTTTATCCCACTGGTCAAATTTTACTCCACAGGGAGTTAATTTCCCCATACTTTTGGATTGGACATCTTCGATTGTGGAGGTGGGACTCTATGGCGACTTAAATGGGAAAACTTGAGAGGAGAGACAAGAGGGATACTGACTGGGCAAGCGGCAAGGCACAGAAGGCTGTGCCTGTATGAAATAGTGGAGACAGATCTCAACGACATGAAGAGAATCTAAAACGGTCCACAAGATGTGTCTGATACAATCCCACAACTTTTTCTGCCTCTCAAGTTATATCTCCTCAGACATGAAACAAATTAGAATTTGTTGCTATAGTGTGAGTAATCAATCCCCTTCTTCCCTTTGCCCTTCCTTGCCCCTCTCTCCTTCCCTCATTTCTCTTCCTTTCTTCCTTCTGTCCTTCCTTTTTTTCATGGTATAAAAGAACAGTCAGGATTTTCAGGTGCATACACACACAAATGGTATCAAATGTGTTATATAAAAAGTAACTATTCTCTAGTTCAGTTCTACTCCCAAAAGAAACCACTTTTAAAATATTTTTTAAAAATGACATAACTGAATTTTTAAGAAAATGACATTGTCAATTGTTTAAAAGTCAAACAACAATGAAAAGTTACAACATTACTTAAAATCCTGCCACTGAGAAATAATCATCAATGCCAGGTTAAATAGCTTTCTAAACAACACTCCACATATAAAAGTGCAGATAGGGAAGTATTTAGTTGGATAGGTAATAGACATAAAGGCAGTTTACTTAATGGGATAAGGTTTATTATTATTATTATTATTTTGTAGAATATGGTTTTCCATAGTATTCTTGTATGATTCTTTGTATTTCTGTGTTATCTGTCCTAACTTCTCTTTCATGTCTGATTTTGTGTCTTTTTTTTCTTAATGTGTTTAGCCGGGGGTTTGTCAATTTTATTAACCTTTTAAAAAAACCAGCTCTTTGTTTCATTTTTTCCTAGTGTCTTTTGTTGCTCTATTTCATTTAATGCTGCTTTAATTTTTATTGTTTCCTTTTTTTCTGGTGATTTTGGGCTTCATTTTTTCTTTTTCCAGTTCGTTAAGATGTAACATTAGATTACTTATTTGTGATTTTTCTTGTTTCTCTTTCATCTTTATTCAATTTGTTAGTTATTAAAATAATATAGTTTTCAATTGTATATTTCTATAACATGTCATCTGTATATTGCATGATGTTTTCTCCACTCAAGAGTCAGTTCTCCTTTTATCACCATATATTTGCCTTTCTTTAACCTCTTTTATACCCCCCGCCCCCGACTTAATCACTGATAACCACTAAACCAGGGCTGTCAAATCTTTTGGCTTCCCTTGACCACGTTGGAAGAAGAATTATCTTGGACCATGTATAAAATACACTAACACTATAATAGCTGATGAGCTAAAAAGAAAAGATGTTGTTTGCAAATATCTTCTCCAATTTGACTGATTGCCTCTTTGTTTTGTTGATGGTTTCTTTTGCTATATGGAAGCTTTTTAATTTGATGTAGTCATATTCATTTATTTTTACTTTTACTTCCCTTGACTTTGAGGCCAAATTTATAAAGTCATCTCTGAACCCAAGTTTCATAAGTTTTGTGCCTATTGCTTTCTTCTGTGCAATTTATTGTTTCAGGTCAATTTACATGTTTAGGTCTTTGATCCATTTTGAGTTAATTTTGGTATATGGTGATAGATCACAGTCTAGATTCATTTGTTTTTAGATATCTTTTGATTTCTTTTTTCATTTCTTCTTTGACTCAGTTGTTCCTTAGTAGCATGTTGTTTAATATCCATGTAGTTGTGGTTTTTTTCCTGCTTTCTTTTTGCAGTTGAGCTCCAATTTCAAAACATTGTGGTCGGAGAATATATTTGGTATGATTTCAATCTTGTTAGATTTGTTGGCTAGTTTTTGGTCCCAACATAAGGTCTATCCTTGTTAATGTTCAATGTGCACTAGAAAAGAATGTGTAATACACTGTTCTGTGATGAAAGACTGCAAATGTTGATAATGTCCATTTGGTCCCATGTGTTATTTAAGGCCAACATTTCCTTATTGCTTTGTTTGATCTATCCATAATTTTCAATGGCATATTTAGGTGCCCTGCCATAATTGTCTTTTTATTGATTTCTCTCTTTAGTTCTGTTAGTAGTTGCTTTATATATTTTGGTGCTCCCTGACTAGGTACATATATATTACTAAGTGTTATGGCTTCTTGTATTGTCTCCTTTATTATTATGAAATATCTTTGTCTTGTGTTACCTATTTTTTTAATCTGGAAGATATTAGTATGACTACACCTGCTTTTCTCTGGATGACATTTTCTTGGAGTATTGTTTTCTACTCTTTCACTTTGAGTCTATATTTGTTCTTGCAGCTGAGATGTGTCTCTTGAAGGCACATATGGTTGGAGTTTGTTTTATGATCTACTCTGTATTTCTGTGCCTTGTTATTGGTGAGTTGAATCCATTTACATTTAGGGTGATTAATGATATATAAGAATTTCCTATAGCCATTTTATCTTTTGTTTTCTGGTAGCTCAGTGTCTCCAAGACTTATTATTTTTTATTAAAGTTTTACATTCATTTTTTCTTAGTTTTTACAGAAGGAAAATAAGTAGAAATCCAAAGTTTGCAAATAAGTATGAGGATTGTACCTATAATACACAGAAAATTATAGTTTTAACCAAAAGAGATATATTTATCTTAAGTATTATAAGATTTCTATTTAAAAACCAAAGATTGTGAAACTCAGTAAAAATTTGTAGTGATTATATTTTTTAAAACTTCATGTTTAAATTTATATTATACCTATTAGCTCTGTACTATGAAAGACAATGAAATTAGTTCTCTCATATATTTTTTCACCTTTTTCTCTTTCTTCCCAGTTTTTATTGATATATTATTATTTTTGTAATTTCAAGGTTTATAACAATCCTGTAACTGTTCAGTAACCATAATTTCCAGAGTTATGTAATCTTACTTCTATATTTAATTGAATTCAATGTTCATACCAATCATTTTGCAATACATTCTCTACTCCTGAGTTTTTATGTTTATGTATTACTCAGTTGGCTGAATTTTAGTACTAAATTGGCTTCTAAGAGTTACATTCCTTGAGTTCTTGCATGTTTAAAACATTTGTTTGTTTTCTCTGTGTTTTAAAGACTAAACATTGCTCCCTGGACTTCAGTGTTAACTATTTAACTAAACAAAGAATTGGTTGGATTTGCTTGTAAAATTTTTTTTTGTTTGTCGTTTTAAGGAGGGCCCTTACATATGTTTATCTGATATCTTTTGTATTTGAGAAAGGCAAACTATTGACTTGAAAGTTGAGGAGCATGGAAACTATTGTTCCCTCATAATTCAATGCCTTTATCTTCACTTAAAATGTTGCTTCATTCTTCCTGTTACAATAATTATATAACTTTGCTTATTGGTTTCCAGATGTTTTGTAATTATTACCTCCTTACTTACATTCTCACAATAATTCTGAATGGACCATACTGTCATCCACATTTCACTAATCAAGAAATAGAAGTTAAGAGAGGATAATAATTCTCAGGATCCTGGACAAGTTGTGAAGCCATGACGTACATATAGGTCTACCTGTTCCCAGTGTCTCCCCTCCTTATCACCTGTAATTCTGACTTCTCTTAGATGTGGAGAATCTGGGGATGAGGCAATGTGAAGTATGCTTAGTATGGTAGTTAAAGAGGAATGAAAAGATGATTTGCTTTCAGAATTCTATTACTAGACATGTAAAGAAAATAGTTTTTCCAAGAATCCTGAAATTGGAAGTAAATAATGCTAGCAAAATTGGAAAGTATTTCTCAGTGCTATGCTCTATAGAAGATTCCTTTTCCAGTTGACAGTTTCTTGGAATTCTAATGGTTGAGCATAATGTACTTTGCTTCATCATGTTACCATAATAGATGTCTTCTGTTGAGAAAAATTCAAGATATTACATCAAGATTTATACTGTCATGTCAGCTCCATTATCAAGTCATATTTAATAGCTATAATATTTGATATCTGTAATGAACTCTGCTTTGGTGATAGTATTTAAATTATTCCTTAAGCCTAATCAATTCATGTGATTTTATACCAGACAAAGCCAGGCCCCTTCAGCCAAATGAAAAAGCAGTGAGCATCTATAAGTTCAGAATAGTTAGAACAATGATCATATTTACATACTCATATATAAAATCTGATAAGAATTAATGGCTTATCAAATGGAATATATAACCTTGGTAGAATGAGGCTGTTTTATTACTTACAATCTCAGGGAAAGGTAGATATATTAAATTCCATGGTATATAAAAATCAAAAGAAGGAGAGAGGTTCAAGATAGTGGATTAGGTAAATGCTACACCTGCATCTCAGGGTCATACCTAAATTACAAATAAATTATAGAACAATCAACCTCAAGAATCATCTGAAGACTAGCTGAACATAAACCCTATAACTAAGGATCGAAAGAAGAGGCCATATTGAGATTGGTAGGAAGGGCAAGGAGGCAAAATTGGCTGACGCTAGGCCCACAGATAGTGTTTCAGCACTGGGAGGGACACCTTGATGACAAAGGTCACCCCTGAAGAGGGAAGTGTCCCAGCCTCACACTGGGCTCCCAAGCCTAGGGGGCCCATGCTGGGAAGAGAAGTTCCCACAACATCTGGCAGTGAAAATCAGTGAGAACTGTCTGTTTGTTCCAGTGAGATAGAAGGCAGTTGGAAACCCAGCCACCCTCTTATAGAGCCCGCACACAGACTCACTTGCAAACACTTACTTGGTCTCTGGTGGAGGGGTGGCAGCTTGGGAGGCCCAGAGATGTGCAGGAAAGGACTGAATTGTGTGACTCCAATGTGTAGGCTGGAGGATGGGAGCCATTGTAGTCCCAGTGAGAATCCTGACACACATGTAGGCTATAGTAGGGCACTATCGTTCCAGTGTTGAGCCCTCCCTCAATAAGCCAAATCTGGGACCACATTGGTCTGATGGAATCCATCATGAGCACTACCTTGGTGGTATTCTGGATCCTTGACCCCCAGCACAGCTAATGCTGCAATCACGTGGGGTCACACTTGACTGCTGGACTGCTGGCCCCACCTCACAGGCTTGTGGAAACCTTTTTGCAGAGATGGATTGGCTGTGGCAGCCAAAGAAATGCTTGCTGGTGGAAGGCGACCCAGGACCTGCACTTGGGCAATTCTCAGGGACCTGAGGGCCTGAGGTGGGTGGCAGCTGACCACAGTGTTCTTTGGGCATTTTTTTGTGATGTGGTCATAAGCCAGGCACCAGACAAAGTCAAGACTACACTGACTTTGTAGAAACCACCACCCACATCCCATAGCTCCCTGTAATTCTGCCCCACCCATCTAGAGCTGCATTGCTAGAGGGACTCCTGGCACCTGGGCAGCCAGCTCTGCCCACAGGCTGAGGAAACTTACAGTGGCAGAAGGCCTGAAACAGCCCAGGAAGCTTTTGGTAGTGGACAGTGACCCAAAACCTGAGCCACAGACACTCTTGGGCAGCTTTTGGACATTTGTGAACCTAAAGCAATTGCTGGTTGCTACAGTGTTTTAGAAGCAGGAAATGCCTGGAGGCAAGCAGTGGCTGGCTGAGATGTTCTCGGAATGCTGTGAGAGGTTGTCACAGACCTGGCCCTGGTGTAAAAATGGAATCTGCATTAACTTTGTAAAAACCCTAAGCCTCACTTTGTGATTTCCTGGAACTCTGCCCAGCCAGGGCTGCGTCACTGAGGATACGCTCAACATTAGGTCAACTAACCAGGCCTGCACACCTAAGGAGTCACTTTCAACAGCTGTGCCTTATGAGCAGCTGGTGTTGGCAATAGACCTAGGGTGCCCAGAGCCTTTGGCTAATTCCCTCAGGCCCAACTACTGGTGGTACTTGGCCCAGTTTAGAGCAGGGCCACTCTCACATACGTCCATATTCAGCACAGGCAGCGTCGACCATGTATAGCTTTGTGGCTTCTACCAGGTAGCTGGGGGCCAGTAACAGGCAAGGCTGAAATTGACCTGCATGGGAGCTTCTCCCAAGAGACACCAGAAACAACATACCTAGAGGCCAGCTTCACACCATAGCCTATCACTACTGGGTTAGTGCCACAAGAAGCACACTCAAACAACAGGCACAGGAGCACATGGGAGTGATTCCCCCTCTGATTGGTTAGCCCCCACACAGCAACTCACACACTGTGGGTGTAGCTAATCCCCACAGTCAGTCAGCCTGGCAGTCAGTCCCACCCACTGGCACACCAAAAGCAATCAAGGCTCAACTACACAACAGACTAAAGGGATGCTCCTGGAACACACACATAAGGAGGTCAGGGGGACTGCAGCACACAGGACACATACTGTATAAGTCCATCCAGCAAAGGCTGAGAGACAAAGAGATCTACCTAATACATGGAAGCAAACACAGAGAGGCAGTCAGAATGAGAAAACAAAGAAACATGTCCCAAATTAGACAAACAAACAAATAAACAAACAAACAAACAAAGGGAAACCTTCAGAAAAAGAATGGAGGCAACCAACCTACAGAAAAATAGTTTAAAATACAAATTATAAGAATGTTTAAGGAACTTAGTAAAAATTTCAACAGAGATAGTAACCATAAAGAAGAACATAGGAACCATAAAAAACAATGAGTCAGAAATAAAGAATATAATAAAATAACTGAAATGAAAAATATATAGAAGAAATCAGTAGCAGATTAGATGAAGCAAAGAACCAAATCAATGATTTAGAAGACAAGGTGGCAGAATACATCCAATCAGAACAACAGCAACAAGTTGTTTTTGTTTTTGTTTTTTTTTTAATGAAGATAGCTTAAGAGACCTAGGATAACATCAAGTGTAACAACCTTTGCATCATAGGAGTACCAGACCAAGAAGAGAAAGAACAAAAAATTAAACACCTCTGCAAAGAAATAATAACTGAAAACTTTCTTAACTTGGTGAAGGAAATAGACATACAAGCCCAGGGAGTGCAGAGAATCTGAAAAAAGATGAACCCAAAGAGGCTCACACCAAGGTACACTATGATTGAAGTGGCAAAGGTTAAAGAAAAAGAGAGAATTCTGAAAGTAGCAAGAGAAAGACAACTAGTTACTTACAAGGAAGCTTTCATTAGATTGCCAGATGATTTCTCAACAGAAACTGTGCAGGCCAGAAGGGAGTAGCAAGAATTATTTAATGTAATGAAAAACAAGTGCCTATAACCATGACTACTCTACCTAGCAAAGCTATCATTTATAATTGAAAAAGAGATACAGAGCTTCCCAGACAAGAAAAAGCTAAAGAAATTCATTACCATCAAGCCACTTTTACAAGAAATGTTAAAAGGACTTCTTTAAGCAGAAGAAAAGATAAAATAAATGAATGAAGAGAAAAAATATGAATAATGACATGGCAATAACTATGTACTTATCAATAATCACTTTAAATGTAAGTGGATTAAATGCTTCAATCTAAAGGCATATGGTAACTTAATGAATACGAAAACAACACCCATACATATGCTATCTACAAGAGATACACCTCACATGAAAACACACACATAGAGTGGAAGTAAAGGGATGGAAAAAAGTATTTCATGCAAATGGAAATGAGAAAACAGCTGGGGTAGCAACACTTATAGACTTTAAAATGAAGACTATAACAAGAAACAAGAAGGACGTTACATAATTATAAAGGAATCAATTCAACAAGAGGACATTACCTTCATAAACATTTATGCACCCAATGTAGGAGCACCTAAATACATAAATTAAATATTGATTGACATAAAGTCAGAGATCAACAGTAGCACAGTCATAGGAGGGGACTTTAACACCTGACTGACACCAATGGTCATATCTTCTAGACAGAAAATCAACACAGAAACAGCAGCACTAAATGACACACTAAGCCAAATTGATTTAATCAATATTTTTAGAGCATTTAACCTCAAAGCAGCAGAGTAATAGTGTTTTCAAGGGTACATACAACGTTTTTCAAAAAAGAGCACATATTAGACCACAAAACAAGTCAATAAATTTAAGAAGACTGAAATCATATGAAACATCTTTTCTGACCACAATGCTATGAAACTAGAAATCACTTACAAGAAAAAACCTGAAAAACACACAAACACATGGAGGTTAAATTTCATGCTACTAAATAATGAATGGGTCAACAATAAGATTAAGGAATCAAAAGATATCCTGAGACAAACAAAAATGAAAACACAATGACCCAAAATCTATTGGACACAGTGCAAGTAGTCCTTAGAGAGAAATTCAGAGCAATGAAGGCCTACCTAAAGAAACAAAAAAAAAGTCTCAAATAAACAGTTTAACTTTACACATAGGAGAGAGAACTGGATGGAAAACAGCAAACAAAGCCCAAAATGTACACAAGGAAGAAGAAAATAAAGATCAGAGCAAAGATAAACAAAATTGAGACTAAAATTCAATAGAAAAGATCAACAAAACCAAGAGGTGGTTTTTTGATAATATGAACAAAATTGACAAACCTTTAACCACACTCAAGTAAAAAAGAAAGAGGATCCAAATAAATAAAATGAGAAATGAAAAAGGAGAAGTGACAACAGGTATCACAGAAATACAAAAAATTATAGGAAAATACTATGAGCAACTATATACCAACAAATTGAACAATCTTGAAAAGATGGATAAATTTCTGGAAGTGTACAATCTTCCAAGGGTGAATCAAGAAAAAACAGAAAATCTGAACAGATCAATTACTACCAATCAAATTGAAACAGTAATCAACAAGCTCTCAACAAACAAGAGTCCTATAACAGATGCCTTCACAGGTGAATTTTATCAATTCTTTACCGATTTTTTTCCAACTATTTCAAAAACCAAAGTGGAGAGAAGGCTCCCAAGCTCATTACCCTGATTTCAAAACTAGACAAAGACATTATAAAATAAAACAAAAAAACAAAACAAAACATAGGTAGATATCCCAAATGATCATAGATGTAAAAATCCTCAACAAATACTAGCAAACTGAATTCAACATACGTTAATTAAAAGATTATACACAATGATCAACTGGGTTTTATTCCTGGTATGCAAAGTTAATTTAATATATGCAAGTCAATTAATGTGATATACCATATAAACAAAATAAAATATAAAAATCACATGGTCATATTAATAGATGCAAGGAAAGTATTTGACAAAATCCAGCATCCATTTGTGATAAAACCTCTCAGCAACGTGGAAATAGAGGAAACATATCTCAACATAATAAAGACCATATATGACAAACCCACATTTAACATCATACTCAATGGGGAAAAGCTATAAGCCATTCTTCTTAAGATCAGAAACAAAACAAGGATGTCCATTTTTACCATTTTTATTCAACACAGTACTGGAAATTTTAGCCAAGCAATCAGACAAGAAGAAAAAAGTATCCAAATGAAAATGGAAGATGTAAAACTGTTATTATTTGCAGTTGACATAAAACTATATATAGAAAACCTCAAAGATTCCACCCCAAAATTATTGGAACTTAGTAAAGTAGCAAGGTACAAAATTAATATTGAAAAATTGGTTGCATTTTTATACACAAATAACAAACTAGCAGAAAGACAAATTAAGAATACAATTCTGTGTACTTTAACTTTTAATTTTCCTATAATAAACTTTAACTTTTCTATATTTTAACACACAAAAAGAATACAATTCCATTTATAATTGCATAAAATAAAATAAAGTACCTAGAAATAAATTTAACTAAGGAAGTAAAAGATCTGTACTCAGAGAATTATAAAACATTGAAAAGAGAAATTAAAGAAAATAAAAATAAATAGCAACACATACCGTGTTCATGGAGAAGAAGAATTAATATATTAATAGTTAAAATGCCCATATTACCCAAAGCAATCTATAGATTCAGTGCAATCCCTATCAAAATACCAATAAACTTTTTCACAGAAAAGGAACCAAGAAATCCTAAAATTCATTTGGAACCATAAAAGACCCAGAATAGCTACAGCATTCCTGAGAAACAAAGACAAACCTAGAGGTATTTCGTTAAAGATACAAGGCTATAGTAATCAAAATAGCATGTTATTGGCATAAAAACAGACACATAGGTCAATGGAACAGAATAGAGAGCCCAGAAATAAAGCAATGTCTATATGGTAAATTGATCTATACAAAAGAAGCAAGAATTTACATTGCAGTAGACAATTTATTCAATAAATGGTGCCAGGAAACTTGGACAGATACATGCATATACAAGAATAAACTCAAAATAGATTAAAGACTTAAATGTAAAACATGAAACCATAAAGCTAGAAGCAAATATAAAAAGTAAACTCTCATACATTGTCTTTACCACATAATATTTTTACTAATATATCTGTTCGGTCAAGAGAAACAAAAGAAATAAACAAATGAAACTACATCAAACGAAAGAAATTTTTTACAACAAAGGAAATCATCAATAAAATGAAAAGATTCTAATTAATGGGAAAAGATATTTACTAATGACACACCTGATAAGGGATTAATATCTAAAATTTATAAATAAATTCATACAACTCAACACGAAACAATCCAATTAAAAAATGGACAGAAGACCTGAGTAGACACTTCCCCCCAAAAGAAATATAGATGGCTAATATGTAGACATATGAAAAGATTCTCAATGTTACTTATCATTAGAGAAAAATTAAAATCATGATGAGACACCCCTTATTTCTGTCATAATAGCTATCATTAATAAATCAACAACCAAGTGCTGGCAACTTGGAGAAAAGAAATGTGGAGAAAAGAAAACACTTGTGTAATGTTGGTGGGACTGCAAACTAATGAAGTCACTGTGGAAAACAGTATGGTGGTTTCTCAAAAAATTAAAAATTGAATGATCTTATGGTCCAGGAATTCCACTTTTTTGTATTTATTTAAAAAATCCAAAATACTAGTTTAAAAAAAATATATGCATCCCTATGTTTACTATAGCACTATTCACAATAGCCACGATATGGAAACAACCAAAATGTCCTTCAACAATTGATTGACTAAAGAAATTGTGGTGTGTTTATGCAATAGAGTATTACTCTGCCATAAAAATGAATAAAATTTTACCATTTGCAATATCATGCAAAGACTTAGAGGTAATTATGCTACGTGAAATAAGTCAGACTGAAAAAGACAAATACTATATTATGTAATTTATATGGGTAATCTAAAGAATAGAATAAACAGTCAATCAAAACATATATCCAGAGACCAGCAGAAGTAATGCCGGACCCTGTACATGAATGTCTTGCAAGAGATGGACATTAATTTGAACATTTCACCTAAAATGTCACCTAAACTGTGCTTGACTGTGATATTGTTATGTCACATAATTACATGCTTATGATTTTGTAATAAAAGATTTGGTATAGATTACCAGCTCATAAAAAGGGGGTAGTATTTGTGTCAAATCCTGTAGACTCATAGATATAGAGAACAAATTGATGGTCATTAGATGGGAGGGGATTGGAAAGGAGGGAGAGAAATCTGACAGGATTAGAAAGTACAATTGATAGTCACAAAATAGTCATGGGGGTGTGAATTACAGCGTGGGGAAAATAGTCAATAATGTAAAAACAATGTATGGTGTCATATGGGAGCTATACTTATCAGAGGGAGCAGTTTATAAATTATATAAATGCCTACCTTCTGTGCTGTACACCTGAAAATAATATAAATAATATTGAATGTCAACTATAATATTTTATATATAATCACAGGATATAGAGGACAGCATAGGGAATACAGTCAAAGGCATTGTAATACTATGTAAGATGTCCATTGAGTAGTAGACTATTTGAGTCTACTCACTTTGTGAGGTTTGTAAATGTGTATTATGTTCTTTTGTACACCTGAAACTAATAATTAAATAAAATGAACTAAATAAACCCAGAGGATTTATTTCACACAGGAAAGTAAAGTTTCATATTCTAAACCTCCACTCAGTACATTCAGAAAGGGCTGCCTGGGTTATCAAGATGAGTTTGAGGGCAACTGACAGTGATGAATGCTCTCCTCTTCCCTCCATGATTTCCCACAGCACTCACCCTCTGTATTACTTCTTAGCAACTTATCAAATGGTGGCATTAATTCATTAGTTGATTCATTTCTCATTAAAACCATCTCTGGTTTTATGTGTATACCCTTCACCTTGTATAGTTCTTGGCACATATTAAGCATTCAATAAATATTTGTTAAATATTGTGTTTCCTGTAAGTCTTGTCTTCTGAACTAAATTATAAACTACCGAAGGAAAGAGTTCATAGTTTATACTATGAATGGTCCATTGGACCCAATAATGCTGAGGAGACAGAAGGATTTCAATGATGATTTGTAATATTTAGTTGAATCAAATGATACGGAATATAAAAGGCTGCTTTTCCGGCTTCTGGCTTTGTGCTTTCATAGTACTTTGTACATGCTTTTTTTTTCATAGCTTCTAGTCAACTTTAATTTTTCGTTCCAACATTTAGATGTCTCTCTACATTTTGTACTATCTGAACAAAATATTTATAACTCACTCTTCTTTAAATAATTTTGCACATAGCAAAATAAATTTAAAAAAGAAACTAACATCCTATTAATTGACTACTATGCCAGGCTTGTGGCTGTGCTATGTGCTTTACAGATGTTAATTCAAGTAATCCTCACAATTCTATAAAGTTAGTAACTTAATCTTCATTTTATAATTTCAAAACTAAAGCTTGATTGTTTGTCCTAGCCTAGATTAAGCTTGTCCAACCTGCAGCCCAGAACAGCTTGAATGTGGCCTAACATAAATTCACAAAACATTCCTTAAACATTACAAAACAATATGAAAAATAAAAATAATGTGGTCATTTTAATGGATGCCAAAAAAGTGTTCAAGAAAATTCAGCAGCCATTTATGATAAAAGTGCTCATCAAAGTGAAAATAGAAGGAACATATCTTATCTTACTATGATAAAAGCTATATATGATAAATTTATATATGATGTTATATGATATACAACATTACGCTCAATGGGGAAAAACTAAAAGCATTCTCCTTAAGATCAGTAACAACACAAGGATGCCCACTGTCATCACTTCATTCAAAATAGCACTAGAGTTCTGGCCACAGTAATCAGATAAGAAAAACAAATAGGGAGTTCTCTGGTGGTGCAGTGGCTTAAGGCTCCGGTGCTATCAGTGCTGCGGCCTGGGTTCGACTCCCATCTAGAGAGCTACCCACATACAAAAAAAAAAAAAAAAAAAAAAAAAAAAAAAAAAAAAAAAAAAAAAAAAAAAAAAAAAAAAAAAAAAAAAAAAAAAAAAAAAAAAGGCAAAAAAAAAAACAAAACAAAAAAAAACAAATAAAAGGCATCCCAATGGGAAAAGAAGTAAAACTATATTATTTGCAGATAGCATGATACTATATAAAGAGAATCCCAAAGATTCAACTCCAAAATTATTGGAACTGATAAATGAATTTAGTAAAATAGTGGGATGCAAAATTAATATATAAAAATTGCATTTTTATACACCAATACAAATTATCAGAAGGAGAAATAAAGAAAACAATTCCATTTAAAATTGCATCAAATATAATACCTAGGAATAAATTTAATCAAGGAAGTAAAAGACTTATACTCAGAAAATTATAGGACACTGAAGAGAACAAAGAAGACACAAATAAATAAAACACATATTATGCTCATGGATAGAAAGAATAAGAATATAGTTAAGACATCCATACTACCCAAAGCAATCTATAGATTCAATGCAATTTCCATTAAAATACCAATGGCATTTTTCACAGAAATAGAACAAATAATCCTAAAATTTGTATGGAACCATAAAAGACCTAGAATAGCCACAGCAACACTGAAAAAGAACAGATGGAGGAATCACGCTACCAGATATCATATTATACCACAAGGCCACAGTTATCAAAACAGCATGGTATTGGCATAAAAAAGACATATAGATAAATCAATGTCTATATGGCCAATTAATCTATGATAAAGGAATCAAGAATTTACCTTAGAGTAAAGACAGTCTTTTCAACAAATGGTGCTGGGAAAACTGGACAGACATGTGTGCCAAAATAAAATTGGACCACCTTCTGACACCATATACAAAAATAAACTCAAAATGGATTAAGGGGAGTTCCCTGGTGGTATAGTGGCTTAAGGCTTCGGCGCTGGCGCTGTCAATGCCATGGCCTGGGTTCGATTCCCAGCCAGGGAGCTACTCACATACAAATTTAAAAAAAAGAATTAAAGACATAAAACTTTTAGAGGAAAATACAGGAAGTAAGCTCTCAGACATTACCCTTAACAAGACCTTCAATGATATATCTTCTTGGGCAAGGAAAACAAAGAAAAACAACAACAATTGGGATTACATCAAACAAAAAAGATGTTTTTACAAAAAAAGAAACCATCAACAAATGAAAGACATCTTACAGAGTTAGAGAAAATATTTGCCAATGAGGCATCTGATAAAGGGTTTATATCCAAAATTTACAAGAAAATAGAACTCAGCAAAAAAACCAAACAACCCAGTTAAAAAATGGGCAGAAGATCTGAATAGACATTTCTCTAAAGAGAACATATAGAGGGCCAATAGACACATGAAAAGATGCTCAACATCTCTAATTATCAGAGAAATGCAAATCAAAACCACAATGAGATACCACCTCACTCCTGTCAGAATGGCTATGATTAATAAATTGACCAACAAATGTTGGTGAGGATGTGATGGGACTGCTAATATGTCCAGCCATTATAGAAAAGAGTATGAAGATTCCTCAAAAATTAAAAATGGAGCTACCTTTTGTTCCAGCAATTCCACTCCTGTGTATTTATTAAAGAAATTCAAAACACTAATTTGAAAACAGTATATGCACCCCTCTGTTTATTGCAGTATTACTCACAATAGCCAAGATATGGAAACAACCTAAATGCCCATCAATAAAAAAATTGGATAAAGAAGCTGTGGTCATTTACACAACTGAGTATTACTTGGCCATAAAGAAGAATAAACTTTACCTTTTGCAATAACATGGATGGAACTAGAAGATATTGTGCTAAGCAAAATGACAAAGACAAATACCATATGATCTCCCTTTTATGTGGAATCTAAAGAATAGGATAAATGAACAATCAAAATAGAAAAAAAAAACAAACCTCATGGACACAGACAATAATTTACTTGTTACCAGAGGGAAACGGGGAGAGGGCGGGAAAGGGGGGTGGGTGAGGCAAATATATGGTGATGGAAAGAGAACTGACAGTGGGTGGTGAACACACAATGCAACACAGAGACGATGTAGAAGTGTACACCTATCTAATTTTACTAACCAATGTCACTCCAATAAATTGAATAAAAAGAATTTTAAGAGAAAATAACATTATAAAAGTTATGCATGATTTTTTTTTTTAGTAGTGCATCAGCTATCATTAGTGTTAGTGTATTTTATGTGTGGTCCAAGACAATTCCTTCTGCTTCCAGTGTGGCCCAGGGAAGCCAAGAGTTTGGACATTCCTGCCCTAGATCACATGTGTCTTGCGAGGGCCAGACCAGAGATGGGAACCGAATCTTTGGAACTCCAAAGCTCTTATTCATACTGCTCCTGTGCTGACTCACCTTAACATTGTGTGATGAGCTAACTAATGCGAATAGCCATAGTAGGTTACAAGAGGAGCACTTCTGTCCACCCCACAATCAAGTCGGAATACTTAGCATGTCCTCACAAGAGAATCATTTTCATTTCAAACTGATATGGTTAAGCAATACTTCTTACTCTTATTTATCAAGACTGATTTGTTCAAGGACATCCTTTCTATTTTTAGTAAGCTTAGGGAAAGTGGAATACTGCACCAGAGAAAATTTGTTTTTATCTCTTTTCTAGTGAGATATATTCCAGAACACTCAACTTGAAATCACTAAAACCAGCCCACCTCATTCCACCATATCTAGCCCCAGAGAGTAAATGCAGACAACCTGGAATAATTTGGGCCACCTCCATTTGAGTAACAATCGTAACTTTCCTCAAAAGGTGGGAATAAGGCCTTCAGGAGTTACTGATGACAACTCCCCTTGGAAAAAGGGAGTGAGTAGCTCCTTTGCCTAGGGAAAGGGATATCACAACAATCTTTTTGGGTTTTAGGAGTTTAAAAGGGAAGGAGGAAAGGACAAGAGTCATTTTTGGTCTGTCAGTGATGGGTGCTTTAATATACCAGCCTTCAAACTTGATCAGGGCTACAGACACAGAGTTTTAAGGATATCAGTTCTTAATTTCCGTGTGTGTGTGTGTGTGTGTGTGTGTGTATGTATGTGTATGTATGTAATTTTTTTGAATGTGCCTGGCAACTTGCCTGTGCTCAAAATAGTGCTTCTTCCACTTTATAAAAGAAATACACATTGCTTGTTCATAACCTATCCTGAACCTTACAAAAGTGCACAGCCTAAGAGTGTTTTAAAAATCTAGGCACCTAAGGGGAAGGCTTCTTTAATAAGTAAGACACTATAAACCCCCAGGGGTTTCAGCCTTTCCACGTGTTAAAAACGTTTGTGTTAAAGTGATTGACTTGTTAGAAAGAAAGTATTTGGAGCTGTATTGGCATCTCTGATTTCAGATATATGGTAGAGTGGCATAATGGGACTAATTGCAATATTCATTTAGTGACATTTCCTTTTTTAATCCTTTAACTATTATCAAAGAATGCATTCCTCTCAAGGCAGAGTTGTGTAGGAGCAAAGAAAAGAGACTATCACTAAGAAGCACTGATCATGAAAACTGGCTTTTTTTCCATGCTTTTAGAAGTAAGCATTTCTTTTCAGCTATCAATACTTATTCTTATGATCTGTAATGTGTTAAAGAGTAAAACACCTTTAACCAGTTAAAGAATTAGAGATTCTTTTAATTAGCAATGTGGTCCAGATTACAAAAATTTCAGGTTACATTCAACAAAAATCTACCAGTTAAAAAAACAATCTGATTTTATTCATGTTTAGAATAACCAAGATTTTTTAAAAAATCAAATTACAACATTGTTGTTCCTTTCCATGGCAGGCATTTCTGATTTGGTTTACATTTTCTAACTTCTGTTAACAAGATAAAAAACTGTATGCTGCATGCTGTGCCCATTAGGTTTCGGGTAATACAGTAGACTCTTAGTTAAGCAGCACCCATGGGGGTTGGTAGATGCTAGATAAACGTAAGTAGACTCTCTATGAACCGGAACTCAAGCAAATGTTTTTGCCAGTTGCTTGCTTGAGATTTTGCTGGTTGCTTGAGAGTGCTGACTGCTTGAGTTTCAATTCATGGGGAGTCTGTTGTCTATACCTTTATTTAAAGTGTGCCCTAAATATTTGCTTAGGAAAACTAATGAAGTTATTTGTTATTTATAGATGCCATATAATAGTTACATTTAATTATTTTAAAAAGTTGTACACCAGGGTTAGATCTATCAAATATACATCCATCAAATGAATTCTATGTTTCTACTATTAATATATTTTTGGTTTCCCAGAAGAGTCATTATATTACATTATATTATATTCATTATATTACATTTTTATAAAACGTGTAAACTACATATTTACTTATTTTAGATACTGTAAGTATCTTATATTTACATAGCTTTGGATTAATTTCTTCTTTCATAATGCAATCTGCAATTTATCTCATGAGTTTTTGTAATATTCCTCTACATGATTATTAACATGTTTTTAAATGGAAAATTATAGTTTGGTTTGAGGATTGATTTGAAAATTAAGACCAGTTTAGTCAAATAGATTATTTGTTAGTTTATCCAATATAGTTAGGAGATATTATTTCCATAAAATGACTGAACTAAATCAGCTGTGCCAAGTTTTAGATAAAAATATACTGAACGCATTTTAGAATGTAAAATATTGTACCAAAAATATTGTTTGAACAAAAGATTAAATGAAATTTAAATTTTCCCAAACATTTCTGAGAGTATTAGGTTATAGAGATGCCTCTGAGTCAATGATAAAAGGCATACATAGCATATCTTGTTAAAATTAGGTAATTAGAAAATGGGTAGCAAATCCTTTTGCTAGTTGAGTGGTTTTTCATTATTTGTTTTCAACAGCCAGAGAAGAAGATATTGAACTTTTCTCATAAGAGGCAGTTGGATTAATCAGGAAAAGAAAAGAGGTTTGGCTGTGTTTGCACCGTGAGTTAGCAGAGCAGGAGATGTTTAGCTATGTAAATAGATAGTGAATTATCAGTTACTTCACGGGCTCCATGGAATAACGATTTTTTAAATTTTTCAGGCGTTTCAGTACCTGGTAAATACCTAATTAAGATATTAAACAAAAACAGAAGTTTTCAATTACCCATTGCATAAATATCTGGCCTGGTGACTACACAGAGTTGTCCCCGGCTCTGATGATGTTGTGCCACACATCAGACACAGCCTTAGTCTGCAGGGCCTCCCATTTAGTGGGCAGAGTCAGACGAGAACAGAAGAGGAAATCCGTAAGACTATTTAAGATTGTGCTACTGACTATGAAGAAAATAATGCAGGGGAATATGGAAAGGATTGACTGGGTAAGGTTGGAGGGATTATTTTAGAATGAGCAGTCAAAGGAGTTGATACAGGGCCGAGTCCTCTACAATGTGGAGTAGCAGCTGAGAACCTGGCTTCATGAAGCCAAGAGTTAAGTGCAAAAAGTCCTGAGATGGGAATGAGCTTGGGCACTTAGTCATCTCTATGTGCCCAAGAACCTTCCATTTTAACTGGTTTTTACAATTGATACATACTACATAGACCCTGATATTTCTAAGTTCCATAGCTTGTCTTTACTGCTCATTCTATAAGAAGTAATATTTTTAGAATCTTGACTGCCCATAGACTCTCAAACTGGAAGTTTTCCCTTTCTTTCTGCCTGCTCTAAAAATTAGATATAAGTGAATACAACTTATATTTTTTCTGATTATCAAATAATATGTCTATTGTGAAAATATTTATGAAAATCAAAAAAAAATCAAAGGATTAAAGCATTAAATATCACTTAAATATGTTGACTAATACTGGAGATAATATAATGAAAAGGAGAAAACATATGAAGGAATCCCCCTTCTTGCAATGAACCACTATTAATATGTGTGAATTTCTTCTCTTTCTAATTGTTTTCAAAAACAAACATGCACACATACAATTACATGCATATATATATATGTGTGTGTGTGTGTGTGTGTATATATATATGTATATATATATATACATATATATATGTGTGTATATATATATGTATATATATATATACATATATATATGTGTGTATATATATATGTATATATATAATGAACAGTGCATTTTATTCCTTTAATTTCTGTCTGATGCATAAGTCTACCTGTCTCTATCTCTGTCATCTCTATTGATCTATGTGTCTAGCATCCATTTATACCTCTATATCTATATCATCTATATCATCTATATCATCTATCTCTATATCATCTATATCTATCTGTATTATCTATTTATATCTATACCTATACCTGTCTATCTACCCACCTGTCATTATACATAGGGTCAGGAAAGGTAATGACTAACCTGTTACTATAGGACAACTGGTATCTTGGATTGTTCCTGTGATTGGGAAATAGAGATCATACATTATTACTCTTCTATTTAGATTAAAGCATTGAAAAATCTATTCATAAACTATAATTCAGTCTATTAATTTATTAATAAAATAAAATAATTATCTTAGCAGATCAACTTTAAAGCATTATAAGTAACTCTATCCTCACCTAGAATTACCTTTTCATATTAGTCGGTACAACCCTGCCAACATAAGGCTGAGCATGTGCTACTGGCATTGGACATGAGCATTTATAAGAAGTAGAGAGACTTAAAAAAATGTGTGAGATATGAAGCCTTTATTTTCTTTCACCGTGCCCTCCTCCTTCCCTAGAAACATTGTCTATTTCTTTCTTTTTACCTGCACATATGTTCCTTTGATGGCACATGTCCCTTATTTCACTTATTTGAGTAGCAGAACTGAGCTTCCAACATGAGGCAGGTATAAAAAAATATATATAAACTTTCTTAATTTTTCTAAATAAAATCAGTCTGGATTTAAAATCTTGCATGAGAGTGTATAAATTAATTCAGTCTCAGTGTTTAGTCTCAGTCATGCCTTCCCTATCATACAGGAAGCCCATGATTACCTGAGGAAGGTAGGACCTCACTCATGACAGCCACT
Source organism: Lyroderma lyra (assembly GCA_004026885.1). Classification (NCBI taxonomy): domain Eukaryota; kingdom Metazoa; phylum Chordata; class Mammalia; order Chiroptera; family Megadermatidae; genus Lyroderma; species Lyroderma lyra. The sequence goes on from PVJL010002275.1 coordinate 35,062, forward strand.
CACCAAAGTGTTCATTTTAAAGCCCCTTTGAGCTTCTTAAAAACATGTGACTCCATTCCCAAAAAGCCTACTCCATTTTCTTGCTAACTAGTGTGGACCTATAAATCTTTCATCAAAGCTCTTCGTTTATCACTTTATCGTTTCCCACTTAAGTTTTCATCATTTGGTGAGAGGGGCATTAAGTATCATTCACAATAAACCCCAAACTCCAAATTCTTGTTCATTTCCATGATCTTCAGGTATCTCTCCTTTCTTCAAACTCCAACTTCAGTCTTTCTCAATGATTAATCTTCCAAAAAAAATCTGATCAACTGTCCTGCAATTTCTGCAACTACTCAAGGTTAGAAAGGTACAAATATAAACAAAATTCTTTCAACTTAATCTCCACAGTGATAAAGCAAGAAGTAAGCATCATAGAAGTAATCTAGTATGTTTGTCTACGTGTCTGTACCAACCACTCTACCGTTACAGACACCCTCTAACTCTGGAACCCTCAAACTAACATAGTGCTTGGCATATAGTAATATGTCCAATAAATGTTAGTTAAATAAAAAAAATTCATTCATCATCACTTCTAACTTAGAAACACAAGAAGACACAACATTTTGTAATTTCCATGTCTTTCCATCACTTACAACTTGGGAATCAAGATCCTATTTCTGGCCAAGCTACTTTTTTTTCCCACCTTGATACTGGATAGAAAACCATACCCTTGAACTTCATTATTTTGACTGGGCAGGTTCTGGGAAGAAGGATTTAAGAGCCTGAAAGAAAGAACGAAATGTCTGGGCAGTTGATTCTTTCCCTTGAGAAAGATCTCTTAGAAAGATGTATTTGTATCTGCTCTACTGCAGCTTTCCACATACTTGAGAAATTAATTGTTGTAAACCATGTTGTGGCTCTACAACAAGTCAAGCTAAGACCTCACGATAGGCTGTGAGAAAGAACCAGCACTATATGAACAGAGAATAATTTTCAATGCTTTGTGTTTACCCCTTGCACAGGCATGGTGGGAGACAGTTAGCAATTCAAATCAGTGTTTAAATGACTGGGAAAACTCAGAACGGTTCTGGACTCACATCATTCATACTCCTAGGCTAGCTAATCTAGCATTGTGGCAGGATTTTCTAGTAGTCACAGGGCTAGCTGAGTTATTTTTAATGTCACAGGAAGGTGAGTTTACAGGTCAAAAGGAGTGTTTATTATGTAAATTTTAATTTAATAATCAAATGATTAATGTTATAAAATTCAAAACCTAGATTTAAAAAGAAACATTTATATTTACATATAGTTTTTTAAGTTCTTTGAATATAGAAACAATTTCAGTGGAATGTTTCCTGTTGTTTCAGAATTCTAGCAAGAACTCTGAAGTAGAGAGTGATTGGGAAATGCTAGAGTCATCTATATAGGACTTGCTATAAGATAGCAAAATTGGTCCTGGGACCTTCATGCTCCCTGCCCCTCTCTACTCATGTTGAAAGAGGAAAATGAATTATGGAAATATACAATGGAGAAAATTCCTAGGGAAAGGGAGCTTTTATAATTTCCTCCCCTCTCTTACCTGATCCAAGTGAGGGGAACACAAGAGTGTACTCCTACAGATTGAAAGTGCCTGCAAGAAAGGTACCCTGACATCTTACCCTCTGGTTAGAAGTTTGCTGGCAGAGAGTCCACTATGTGGTATGTGAGGGAAGAGCTCTTCGAAGAACCTAGTGTATGTGAGCAGCAGTTTTGAGGAATTCTGAAGGCTGGAGGTGAGCTCTAGGAATGCACGATGGCAGAGCAAGGAGAGAGGACAGAAGTAAGGAAAAACTTGTACTTCCACAGTTTGTCAAGGCAAGGATTCATGTGATTCCCCATGCAGAATAGATGTTCAGGAAGCAAACTTGGCTGAAGACAAATTGAAAGATATCCTGTAAAAGAAAGCTGCCTGCAGAACAGTGCAAAAATCCTACACTGGTTTTGAGATTAAAGGTAATTTATGTCACCATTTGATGTTTTTTTAAGATACTTTTTTTATAGACTGGATTCTGAACTTTACACACTTTTTTGCCCCTCTCAAATGACTGTGCAATTTTATGGTCATCTTCCTGACAGAAATCACAAAAGAGACCAATAATATAGTTTTAGATGCCCTTTGTTTGATCCAACCTTGACCCAGTAGCTGCTCTAGCAACCCACACAGGAGGAGACAGAAAATAGGCCTGAATCCTGGTGAGCCTCAGAGAAGGAGGCTGGGGTTCAATGGATCTGAGGATCTGGGATAAAGTGATACACAGGAAAGCTATGGTCTTCAAGACTTGCTTTTGTTTAACTTAATTTAATTATCTGCTCTTAGAATATTCTTTTTTAATTATATTGTTTTGTTTCTTTTTTTGAGAGAGAGAGAGAGAGATTGGGAATCAATAATTATATTTGTTGTTCCTTTATAACAGACTTATGTTGCTTATCAAGAGCCGTATCACCTATTTCTTAGTTTGGTGATGAAAATGAGATTGCTGGAATTAGTCAATACTTTATTCTATCAATCCTATTTTCATCACTAAACTGAGGTTGTGGGTACAACCTACAAATAATCAATCACGCATTACTGGGTTCTGACTGGCTAAGAGTGGAGCATGGTACAGTTTTCCTTAATATTCTATCAGTGATGGAAATCATAAGTGTGTAATCTGAGGTGACCATTCATAACAGCAAATGATTTTGCTTTACGTTTTTAAGAGCAAATAAACATTTTTGTTAAAAAATCTGATAATTATCTATTTCCACACATTCTTCCCTAGATATTTTTTCTCTAGAAAATACTAAAAATATGTGGTCATGTAGTGGTATAGCTTACAGAAACCACAGTTATGTGAATAAAGATGGGTAGTTTCAAATGCAAAAATGTATGTTTGCATTCTTACGTTAAATTTGGGAATGGAGAAAGGAAACTGCAAACATTTATCAGAGTCCTTCATGGCTTTATCCAAGGGTTCCTTAAGGAGAATTCTGACAGAAATAAAGTTGGACAATATGGGTACTTGCTGTTGATTAGTAACTAGAGAAACTTTACTGACTTAAGGAAACCAGATCAATTCCACACTCAACACATGTTGATCCAGACCTTCTTGTGTATTGGCAAGCATAGCTTGGGATAGAACTAAGTCTGGACACAGCTGGTCTATCAGATGGAATCTCTTTGTGCTGTCAGCCAACCTGGTTGGAAAAAGCAAGGAATTATTAGACATTTTTTAAAAGATGGAGCAATCACATAGCATTAATAAGCATGTGACAAAGAAGATCGAATTATGAAAGCAAATAGAATTGTCTAAATCTGATGTCACTGGTCACTTTGTCTGCATTTAGAGAATCGGTGCCCTTCCCAGGATACAAGAGGGAAGTGAGGTGCTCAGCTGGGGATGACAGCTAGGCTTCTGTATAGTTAGAAAGGTTTTTATTTTTTTCATAAATGAATATTTATGGAATAGAAACTTTGTTTTGTTTAAAGTTCATTTTTTAAATTTTATTAAACTTAAAGCTGTTGTGTTCATTAGGAGTGTGTTCAACTACAAAATGTAAAAAACCTGGGAGTTCCCTGGTGGTGTAGTGGCTTAAGGCTTTGGCGCTGGCGCTGTCAGCGCTGCGGCTTGGTTTCAATTCCCAGTCAGGGAGCTACCCACATACCAAAAAGCAAACAAACAAACAAACAAAAAAACCTGCTTAGCTCTCAACAGAAAACCTGAAGACATATTTGCCAAACATAATGAGAAATTTAGCATTAACAGTCATGAGAGCATGAGGGTTTAATAGTGACCTCAGAGACCTAGGCTTCTCCCATGTTTCTATTCCACCTTCCTCAGTGTATTGGCATTTCTGCTAATGCATGTTGCTTCATGGACACTGAAAGCTGCCACATCACCATTCTTCATGACTGTATTCCAGCTTTCCAGACTGAAGAACAGGCCTTGACAATAGTCAAGCAAAAGAGAAGGGCATTGAAAGTACACGGAGCCTCAGTCAACTTGTAATGTTGGCCTGCAGTCATTCTAAGGATAATATTATGTATAAGCAATTATTAGATAAAACAATATGTTCTGAATTATTAATATTTTTCATCTCCCCTTTTAAATCTTTCTTGCTTTTAGGCTAAGTTATCTTAATTCAGCCTTATTTCTCCAATATCCAGGTCTATGACTCTGTACAAAATGGCAAGCTGTGTTGTATTCAGATATTGCACTTAAGTTGTATTGTGAATGCCAACTCCAGTTAATTGGAGCAGCTGCCAAGACCGCCATGTAGAAATAGATCCTGAAGTGAAGTTGCCCTGAGACCTGGCAGGAAAGTGGGCCTGGATGTTTGCCACAAGGGAAGATGGGGAAAATAGTTTCCCATAGGCTGTATGTCTGTTCTTTCTGTTCTACAAAATTCAGTTATTAAGTAAACCCTTCCCCGGAAATTGTACCGATTTTTCTCTTTTCCCATGTAACTTGTTTAATGTTAATATTTATGAAGAAATGTAAACTGGTACTCTTGCTAAGTAAAAACAAATTTCATTGAGAAGCTGTTATGTTATAGAAAGGAAGACTCAGTAAAGACTCAACTAAATTTATTTCTTCAAAATTAAGGAAATCGAACAGTTTTTGGGATAGCATCCTAAGTTGCGTATTCTGTCATGGTCAAAGGAGTGACTGTTGCCACATTAATTATACCAGAGTTCATGGAGTTTAACATTCTCATGATCACTTATTAGTTGGAGCAAAGATTTATGCCTAGAATAGCAACCTTAATTTCTCTATCCAAAGATAGTTCTGTTCAAAATTATCTGTTCATATAAATTTCTTGTATTAGTCTACTCAGGCTGCCATAGCAAAATACCACCGACTATGTGGCTGAAACAAAATAAATTTATTTTCTCATAGTCCAGTAGCTGGAAATTCCAAGATCGAGGTGCAGGCAAGGTAGGTTTCATTCTGAGGCCTTCTATTTTGGCTTGCAGGAAGCCTTTATCTTGTTGTGAGCTCACACTTCCTCTTTCTGTATGTAGGGGGAGAGAGAGAGACAGAGAAAGAGGAGAAAGGAGAGGGGAGAGGGGAGGGTAAAGGGGGAGGGGAGAGTGGGAGAGAGGGAAAGAGGAGAGCCAGCAAGTTTTCTGGTGACTCTTCTTATAAAGACAGAAAGATATTAGGGCCCCACCATTTCACCTTAATTACATCCTTATAGGCCATATCTCCAAATACAGCCACATTGTGTGTCACGGCTTCAATGTATGAAGTTTGGTGGAATGCAACTGAGTCTTGAGCATCCTTATAAAATATTGTGATAGAAAAGTAATAATCCTAAACTACAAGAAGTATATTTTCATTCTAGGTTCAATAAAATCTCTTTTATTTTAACCTGTATCAAAAGTTATGATATCCTTTATCTACACAATGTTCAAGATCTTTAGGAAGATTTGGGAGGAAGCGTAAAAAGCAAACCAAATACACCTTTCATCAGAGTCCTAGATTTGGATAGAGTTATTCAGTTTGAGAGGTAATCAAAAATAAACACTAGCGGTCCAAAAGTTAAGTTATTTTCTTCCAGTTGCATAATTTTTAATTATTGTTTTAATTAGGCATCAAAAATATTTAAAAATTCCCTCTAATGAGCTTTTAAAATTTTTCATGGGAGAGACCTTAAGTGATAAGACTTGCCAAGGATCTATCCGTTCTTGACGAAAGAACACTTCTGAGCTATTTAATAGAATATTTAAAACTGAGGACACAAATAAGCCACATTGACAAACCGATCACTCTGAATTAAGAGAAAAAATATTGGACTAGAAATCTAGGGGAAACGCCCCCCCCCCCCCAAAAAAAAACAGTTTAACTTTGATTGTCTCTAGTCCCTCAGAATAAGTCCTAAGAAGATAATGCTCAATCCAAAACTGGAAAGAGCATTGGTTGGAAGACAACAGATCCGAGTTTAAGTATATCACCCTTTAACTTTCCTGACTTAATTTTTTATCAATGGAATGGGACTATTAATTTTCATCTAAAAGTATGAGTGTGTGGGTATGAATATATTTAGAATTGTGTCATTCCTATTATTGGTACAAAATAAATTTGTACTAGATAATGGGTTCTGTGTGGGCAAATACGTATTGAATTAATAGTTGTAACTTCAACTCATTGAATAATTTTTTATTTTTCAGTTACATTTGATGTACAATATTAGTTTCAGATGTACAATAGGGTGATAAGACACTTATGTAACTTAAAAAGTCATCATTCTGATATATCTGGTGCCCATTTGATACTATACATAGTTATTACAGTATTATTGACTATAGGCCCTGTGCTGTACTTTACATCCCTGTGACTATTTTGTAACTATGAATTTGTACTTCTTAATTTCTTCCCCTTTTCACCTATGCTTCCAACCCTCCTCTCACCTCAACAATCTAGTACCCATCTGACACCATTCATAGTTATTACAGTATAATTGACTATATTCCTTATGCTGTACTCTACATCCCCATAACTATTACTTTGTAACAACAAATTTGTTCTTCTTAATCCTTTCCCCTTGTTTTACTCACTCCCCCAATGCTCCTCCCACCTGGTAACAATTCAAATGTTTTCTATATCTATGAATTTGTTCCTGTTTTGTTCCTTTATTTAGATTCCACCTATAAATAAAATTAACTTGCATGACACTACACTCAATGCGGTTCCCTCCATGTCTTTTAATTGGAGATTTTAATCCATTTAAATGGAAAGTAACCATTAATAACCAAAAATGATATTGTCATTTTATTATTTATAATTTTGCTACTCCCCCTCGCCCCCATTTAAAGAAGGCCCTGTAACATTCCTTGTAATACTAGTTTGGTGCTGACAAACTACTTTAGCTTTTTCTTATCTAAAGGAAGGTCTTTATCTGTCCTTCACTTTTGAGTGATAGCCTTGTTGATACAGTGATCTTGGTTGTAGATCCTTGGTTTTCATCACATTGCATATTTTCTTCCAGTCCCTTCTGGCTTGTGAAGTTTCTGTTGAGAAATCAGTTTTATGGGAGCTTCCTTATAAATTACGAGTTGCCTTTCTCTTGCTGCTTTTAGGATTCTCTCTGTCTTTAACTTTTGCCATTTTAATTACAATCTGTCTTGGTTTGAGCCTGTTTGGATTTATTTTGTTTGGGACTCTCTGTGCTTCCTGGGCATATATGTCTATTCCCTCCACCAGTTTAGGAAAAATTTTAGCCATTACTTCTCCAAATAAATTTTCAAACTTGCTCTCTCTCCTCTCTTTCTGGTACCCCTATGATGTGAATGTTGTGATGCTTGATGTTGCCTCAAAGCAATCTTAAACTATCCTCATTATTTTGTATTCTTTTTTCTTTTTGTTGTTCTGATTGGGTATTTTCTGCTACCTTATCTTCTAAATCCTCTGCTTCATCCAGTTTGGTGATTCCTTCCATTCCATTCTTCATTTCAGTTATTGTATTTATATTTCTGCCTGGTTCTTTTTTATGGTTTCCATGTCTTTTATGCATGCTATTTCTTTTTTGAGCATCCTTATAAGGATTGTTTTGAGCTCTGTCTCTTATAAGTAGATTGCCTCCATCTTGTTTAAATATTTTTCTGGCGTTTTCTGTTTTTTTCGCTTGAGACAGATTTCTTTGTTCCTCATTTTGGCTGGCTCTCTGTGTTTGATATTATACATTAGGTAGATCTGCTACACCTAGTATTGCTTGGTAGCCTTATGTGGAAGGTGCCCCATGAAACTCTGGCACAGTTTCCCTGATCAACTGCGCTGGGTGTTCCTGTAGATTCTTATTTGGTGGCAGTGCTGTTCTTTGAGCTACTCAGTAAAAGTTTCAGAGCACACTGAGACCAGTTGCTGCCCACCTGGGGCCTATAAACTCCTCTGATAGTTTTCTAGGAAAGATTCAATGCAGGTGGGGCTGGCTGCTCACCAGAGAAAGTGCCTTTTGCTTTGGGGGAGTTGGGTGGAGTGGGGTCTCAGTGAATAAGCAGAGTGGAGTGAGTGGAGCTCACCAGACCAATCACATTCAGATTTGGCCATGTGGAGGGGGGCGCAACACAGGAAAGATGGTGCTCTCCTGCGGGCTGCTTGGGAGGAGGACCTGACTCAGAAAAAGTGGGGACTTGCCACAAAGTCACTTACCTTAGTCTGCCCCCCATATCCCTCCCATACCCCCAAGTCACCATCTCTCTGCCAAATCACAAGCTGAGTGCCTGTTTGTGACTGGGTCTGTGCACAGGTGCTTCAAGAGACTGTCTGGGTTTCCTTCAGTCTTCTGCCCCACTCAGACAGAGTCCCCACTGTTTTTCATAGCCAGATGTGGGCTCCTCTTGCCAACACCAGTAATCTGAACTGGGGAGCCTTCTCTGAAGCTGGGGTGCCTTGTTCCTCCAGGGGGAGCCTCTGTGGCTGAGATATTTCTTCCAAATCTCGCCCACCACACAGAGGTTTGGGGATATGCCTTTTCATATCTCTGCCCCTCCTGCCAGTCTCAACGTGGACTCTTCCTTGCTTTCTTAGTTATAAAACTTCTGTTTATCTAGACTTGAGATGGTTCTCCAGGTGGGTTGTTCTGTGATTCAGTTGTAATTTTAATGTGTTCATGGGACAAAGCAGGCACAGTGTTTACCTACTCTGCTATCATAGATCTTCTCCCACACTTTTAATTTTTGATTAAATAGACAGTCAAAGGATGTTTGCTGCATGAAAGATGCATCATAGATTGGCGATGTATCACCTAGTTTTCTTCAATATACAGATTTTGCCCAAGTGATCTTCTAGCTCTTGTAGTTTATGATACTTTAATTCAGAACAGAATTCAAATTCACAATTTTTTAAGAGTGGTATGAAGGAGCAGTAAATGAAAATCTCATCTTAGGCAGGGCAAAGTCTGTGCTTCCTGGATAAGCTACAAGTACTAACACTCCAGGCCCACAGGCAACAATTTTCTCTCTTTGGATTTCTGTTGTCAAAATGACAAAAGTAGTGCATATTTGTTGAAACTGTGGATAAATCCAGTCCTGTATAAAATTTAAAAAAAAAGAATGAAAGTCTTTTCTTGCCCTTTCTTTTACCTTCCTTCATGTCCTACTTCTTATAAATAATGATGACAAAAGTTTGATGCATATTTTTTCAGATCTTTCTATCTCTCATATAGTCAGATAAAAGAATTAAGGGATAGAATATATAGTTTAATGAATTATGTCAGACAGTAGAAATGTTTATAATCTATAAAGAAAGGAACAGCGAGAAAAATCCCCTAAGAATAACTCTGCATTGTACAATTTGTTATATTATGAAACCTGAGGTATGTTGAGGACTGGGCTTGGTGGATCAGTTTTTGCTCAGACTGACTTCTCTTGGAACACCATAATTATATGTCATAGATAAGCACTTTCTTAACATCTCTCCTGGGATGGTTAGATAATGATCCAGCTGGTTGAGTTCCTTCTTCCTTTTTGAACCCAAACCTGATACTAAATAATGAAAGTGTTCAACTTATCATTAGGATGGGTTGAGTACTCCATAGTTTGGACTTTAGGCATAGTTACAATAACAGAACTAAGAGAGTTCCAAAAAAATAAACTTTAATTGATGAAAATTCAGTTATATTTCATTATTTTTATTTTATTTTATTTTAATTTTTGGTAGTTCCCTGGTTGGGAATAGAACCCAAGCCTCAGGTTGAGAGTGCTGGAGCCTAGCCACTATACCACCAGGGAACCCCTATATTTCATTATTTTAACAAGTTGGCTTTTCTGTAGAAGTAGATTTTCCATTCTTGTAACTAGAGTTACAATTTGCCTGAAACATACCTCTTTGAGAAAGTTATGATGCAGCATTACCTGAAGCTAGGGATGGTTATGGTTTTGGAGTACTTGATGTGAAATTTTATGTCACCTCTTTCTGCTTTTGTTTGCTTTTGTCATACGGGCCTTTGCACTTTGCTACTGGTCATTAAGATTTGATATGGAGACCTGGAGCATGGCCCTGTGTCCTGCATATTCTTGTTTTTTTCTATGAACCATGACCATGTCATTGTAATTCTAAAGTTCTGAGATTGGCGATCCTCCACAAAATTGTTTGCATTTGGAACTGGTACAAAATCGTGTAAATTCTGATTTTGCTTCTGAATTCATCACAGTGGGTCCACGTTCCTTATTTCTGTCAACATTTTTGTCAATTTCTATAGATGGCTGAAAAGTGTCAATTCTTAGCAGGTAGTAGGGAAAGAAAATACATGAAGGCCAGCCCCTGACGTATTCACCTAGGTTATCCTGTATATAAGTCCATAATCCCATTGAACCAGGTGCCTCCAGTTCCTATAATCCGCATTCATTTTGAAGATCTTTCTCCATCCAGGGACTGTGTAGTATAGAAACATTCAGCGTCTGTAAAAGAAAAAATATTAGATGAGTGATATACTCTTCAGTAGCTCAGTTTTAAAAAAAAGGAAGAACAGAATAGACTCCATGTAGTTAGGAGTAATCTGTATCTAATTTTGGAAAGGATATTCCTAAAATTCAGCCAGTATATACCGTAAGAGTTTTCTAATATTGAAATACTTCTCTGCTAGAAGAACATTTTTTCATGGCTTTGACTCTGGTGATCATGTCTGTCTTGACAGGAAGAGGTCCTAGGGTGAAGGTAGTATTAAGTTGGTGCTAAACAAAGGGGAGACATTAAATTCATTGTTTAACAATTTGACTATTTCCTTCTTGAAAAGGAAAAGGAATTCTAGTACCTGAACTGAGAAGATGATTTAAAGAAAGAATAAGAGAAAATCCCAAAGATGGAGAGAAGGGGAAGAAGAAAGTGCTGTGAATATCAAGGTTGCAGGGAATTCTCTGTGCTGGGAGGCAGTGTGAAAATCAAGCTTTGTGGATTAAAATACTTCTGGAACATTCACTCCAAGCTTGCTGCAGTATCTCTATGCAAACTTCTGATTGCAAGCAATGTTTCTGGTTGCAAACATTGACCATAATCAGATCTGTTCTAAAACTTTGTGATCCATCGATAGTGCTAGTTGTGTAGCTACAACGTTGCTCAACCAGAATTTTTATGTAGTAGATTATCAAGTTAAAATCACCTTTATCTGCTGCCTTGAAGGGAAAAAAGACATCTGAGACAAACCACAGGACCCTCCAGAGGTAACTGGTGCAATGCTTCAGCCAGGTGGGCTGGCATTCATGCTACTTCACTCCTGGGAACCTTAGAATTTTCACAGTGGTGTTGCTCCTGCCTCCTTCCTGCTACTTAACTTTGTCTGAGTTACTTCTCAGATCAAAGGCTCCTGTAAAACATTCACCTGCCCATTAGTTCAACCAATATTTATTGACCTCTGTTAGCTGTCAGCCACCAGGCAATGGTGAGGAATAGGTGATTCTACAAAATTCACTGATTTGCTATTCACTGATGATGAAAAAAGAAAGAGTAAAAGGGCGGGTTTTGGATAAAGCAGATCTAGGTTCCAAAATTGACTCCAGTGTTTGATACCTCTGATGTTTACTAGTCCTCAGGCAAATTAGCCTCTCTGAGTCTCAATATCTTCATTTGTAAAATGAAGGCAATTTTATTTGACATATCTTTTGTGGTTATTATAAAAATAACATATTCAAAGTGCTGAGAGAGAGAGACTGACTCGTAGGAGTGACACGATACAAAATTATTTCATTTTTTTTGTCTATCTAATCAATATGAGTCCACATCTGGATATTAAAATGGCATGAAAGATGGACTCATCAACTTTAAAGTTATTAGTTTTGCTCAGAGTGAAGTTCAAAGACTTGAAATAATTTTTGTAGCTCCTTTAAAATCTCCATTACCCAGTCATTTGAACAAATTTCCATGGGGATGTGGGGGTGGGCTGGCAAACATGGGAATGGAGAAGCAAAGAGAAACCAAATAGCCTGGGCATTTTGCCAGAGAGAGACAGAGCAAGAGAGTGAAAGTGTCTTTTAAACTTTGCCTTTTGTCCTTGGTGTTATTTAATAATTGCAGCTTTCCTGAAGATCTCCACTAGTCATTTATTATTGACATTAGGGCTGTTCTTTTTACTTTGCAGTTCCCAGTGACACAGAACAGCTGAAAATCTGATTGCAACATGCCATTCTGTGTTCACTTATGATGTTCATAATGTTCTCTATCTCTTAGACCCCATAAATAAAGAATTGGTGTGTTTGGAGGTCTACTTTGGACCCTTGTCCATCTTCTGTGTCTTTAGTTAAGCAAAAGCTTAACTGCAGGGTCTGTATTCTGCAGTCTGCAGTCTTTGGCCTGTAAACCAAAGATAGTGAAGAGATTCTTCCTGAATCTAAGGCCTCTCTTAGCTCTGGCTGGGTATGGGGTATAAATTTTAATCCCTGTGTGTCATAATCCCTACACCCTCACGTGGATGAAGCCTTCTTTTTTGTTTATTTTATTTTACTTTTTAAGTTAAAGTATGGTTGGTATACAATAGTATATTTGTTTCAGGTATACAACATAGCCATTCGATTTTCATATATCTTACGATTTAATCACCACACTAAGTGTAGAAGCCATCTGTCACCATGCAAAGCTATCACACTATTATTGCCAATATATGCCTGTTCACAGTCTTATGACCTTTTTTTTTTTTTCCTGGAATGGGTATGACTCCTGTGAAGTTTCTACAATAGAAGAGCCATACTTTTTACAAGGAATTTTACATTTAGGAATTGAGTTCTCATAAACTAGGAGTAAGATACATTCCATTTGACTTCTTTGCTGTTTTCTAGCACAGTTAACATAATGTTTTAGAAAGAGTTTCAAAAACAGCAAATTTTAGTATATAATGGGACTTCCATTGTTACTGACATTTCAGTCGTATCCTGATCAAAATTCATTATCCTATATCACTTGAGTCACTAGCACAACTGTTTCTTTTTCCATGCTTAGTGTTTTCTTCTTTTAGGTTTTTATTTATTTGACACTCTTTCTTAGCTCTTTATAAATTGACTAATTGTGTTTTTAACTCCTTCTAAAGAATGTTCTAGAATCTATTTAGAAAACCCCTTTTCTTCTTTAGTTTAAACACCATTTTTATTTTTTCTTTCTAAAATTACAACCAAGTAGATAGAAATTTCTGCTTTTTTTTTTTTTGTCTACAGACTTTCTTCTCTGCAGTCACAGTGCATTTTCACTATTCCATATTAACCCTGTGTGTGGGAGATCTTAAAAATAAAATCTTTACATGGGCCCCACCTGAGACCAACTGAAGGTTTGGATAAGTAGTTTCTCAGAGGATTTTAGCATTTAGCTGGTATTGACAATAAGTGGGTCATACTTTCATTTTGTAATGTAACAATTATTTTTGAAGACCTTAAAATGTGTTATCAAGCCTTGAATGTTGCCTTTACAATATCCAGTTTGTCAATGAAAATGGCAATAACGTTTTTTGTCTAAATTACAGATATCTGATTTGATCTCAAGTTGCCAGCTGTCAGCATGCATATTGGTTCTCTCTGCTGTGAACTCTGCCTTAGTCCCTGCTCTAATCAGAGAACATCAGCTCTGAGAGGGTGCTCTGATGCTAGCTTGTATCATGATTAAAGTTGGGGATATGTACATGTGCATATTTGTCCTCACATGAGGTGCTGGGTTGCAAATAAAGAAAAGCCATTCAAAGTAGATAAAGCAAAATTAACAAAGCCAAGGAAACCTTGTGGAAACCAAAATAAAGAATTGTTGGACCTCAAAGGATCCTGTAGCAGGAACTGGAGAGTTGGAGGCAGTTCACCCCTCTGTGTTTCCTTGCGCATCTTTCCTGCTGCTGCTGATCACATTTTCTCGGCTTTGTCAAGTGTAACCCAGACGTGGTTGCGCTGATCCTAACCTGAGCCACTCAGTTTTTTCCTGATTTAAGTTCTCAGTGTACATTGACTGCTTTTTCTATTTTCAAATTCTAAATTACTGAAAGAGGAGTTTGGTTCTTTTTTTTTTTTTTTTTGTATGTCTATATCCAGTCCTAGTAGCTATAACCAGGAGGAATGGGCTTCTGGGGTCAGTTTTATTTTTCTTTGTTTGTTTGGTTTTGTTTTTGTTTTGTTTCCTATCTAGAGGCTGTGAAAACAAGTTTTCTCAGAAGAATGAAAAGAGATTGCTGTCTTTAGTATAATTTCACACACAGACACACACACCTCACCACCACCACCACCATCACTATCACCACCTCCACATATGTACATACACAATATCCATTCATTAAAAAGAAAAGATATGCAAGCTGAGGTTGAGAAGCCAGCATAACACTGAAGAAAAACTTTGAGGTGAGAGAAAGAAGCAGCGACTCCTGAACTGCCCTTCTCATTAATTGCTGGTCTCATCTTGGGCAGCTACCTTACCAGATCTGAATTTCATTTTCCTTACTATAAATGAGGCGCTGGACTAGCAGTTGGTTATACACTGTTACAGCATCTATTATTTTTTTAAAAGCTATTTAAAAATAACTAATGACCTCCAAATTCACTTTTCTTATTTTCCTAAACCAGTGGTTTTTGAACATTTTGGTTTTAGGAACTCCTACCCTTAATAAAAAAACAATAAAAAAACTCCAACAATTGAGGAATCCAGAGAGCTTTTGTTTATATGGGTCATATATATTGATGTTGACTGTATTATAAAAACTGAGAATATTTTTAAACTATTTATTTACTTAAAACATCACAATAATATGCCCATGATATATTAATGTAAGTAACATATTTTAAGAAAAGAACTATCGTTTCCAAAACAAAACCAAGTCTCTTTAGTATCTTCCTTGAGAGAAAACAGATCTTCATACCTATTTCTGCAATCTATTGTAAGCTGTTGTTTTGTTTGAAGTGCATGAAGACAATTAACCTCACACAGAAATGTGGTTAGAAAAAAGAGGAATATTTTAATAGACTTTGTAGATAATTGTAAGCATTTACTTTTTTATACCACATCAACATTCTACTAATGATAGTTTTTTAGAACAATTATTTTATTTTTCAATTATAGTTGACATACAATATTATATTAATTTGGTGTACAACATAGTAATCGCATTGATTAGATATTCATATATTAATAACTTATGAAGTGATTATCCCGATAAATCTAGTACCCATCTGAAACCAGACATTGCTTTTACAATATTAATGACTATATTCTTAATGCTATGCTTTACATCCCCATGACTATTTTGTAACTCTCAATTGGTACTTCTTAAGCCTTTCCCATTTTTTGCTTACCCCCAGAACTCCACCCAGCTAGCAACCATCAAAATGTATTCTATATCTATGAATCTCTTTCTGTTTTGTTTTCTTGTTCATGTGGTTCCGTAGATTACACATATAAGGAAAAATCACACTACATCTGCCTTTCTCTGACGTGCTCCACTCAGCACAATAGACTTGAGTTCCTTCTATGCTACTGCAGATGGCAAGAACTCATTCCCACCCATGGCTGAGCAATATTCCTTTGTATATATGTACCTCCTCCTCTGTGTCCATTCATTCATTGTTGGACACCCAGGCTGCCTCTACATTTGGCCATTGTAAAACAATGCTGCAATATTCACATGAGTGTATTTGACCCATCCAAGTAACACTTCGGGTATCTTCAGATAAATACCCAGAAGTAGGATTACTGGATCCTTTTGTGTCTCTTGTTATAGCCTTTGGATAAAAGTCCATTTTGCCTGGTATAAGTATTGCTACCTTAGCTTTTTTTTTTTTTTTTTTTTTTTTTTTTGGGTTTCCATTTTCATGAAATATCTTTTCTCATCGCTTTACTTTCAGTTTGTATCTTTTGATCTTAAGTGACTCTTTTGTAGGCAGCATACAAGATAAAGGTGTTCTTTTCTTATCTATTCAACCACCTTATATTTTGATTGGAGCACTTAATCTATTTACATTGAAAATAATTATTGATAGATATGCAGTTATTTCCCCTTTATTATTCATATTTTGATTTTTTAATTTTTTTGGTCTTAAAGAAATTCCTATAACATTTCTTGTAATACTGGTTTGATAGTGATGAACTTCTTTAGCTTTTTCTTGAGTGAGAAGCTTTTTATCTGTTCTTTGATTCTAAATAATAACTTTGCTGGGAGGATTAATCTTGGTTGTAGGTCCTTGCTTTTCATTCCTTTAAATATTTTATTTCAAAGTTTCCGTAGAGAAACCAGCTGACGTTCTTATGGGAACTTCCTTGTAAGTAACTGGTTGCATTTCTCTTGCTGCTTTTAAGATTCTCTCTTTGTCTTTAGCCTTTGCCATTTAAATTATACACGCTTTTGTGTGGGCCTGTTTGGTTGGGTTCATCTTGTTTGGGATTCTCTGTGCATCCTGGGTTTGTACGTCTATTTCCTTCACCAGGTTAGGGAATTTTTTGTCATTATTTTCTCAAATAGATTTTCAGTTCCTTGTTCTCTTTCCTCTCCTTCTAGTGCCCCAATAATGTAAATGTTGGTATGCTTGATGTTGTCCCAAAGGCCCCTTAAATTATTCTCATATTTTCAAAATTCTCCTACTCCTTTTTTTATTCTATCCTGATTGTTTTCTGCCTCTTTAACTTCTACATCAATGATTTAGTCCTCTGCTTGTCTAATCTGTTGATTCCCTCTAATGTATTCTTCATTTTAGCTATTGTAGTCCTTACTTCTGACTAGTTCTTTATTATGTTTTCTATTTCAATTTTTATGTTTACTATCTCTTTCTTGGAGTTGTTGCTGAGATCATTGAACATCCTATAACCAGTGTTTTGAACTCTGCATCTGGTAGATTACTTGTTTCCATTTTGTTTAGTTTTCTTTTTTTCCTGGAGCTTTATTTTGTTCTTTCCTTTGAGACATGTTTCTTTGTCTCCTTATTTTGGCTGCCTTCCTGTGTTTATTTCTATGTATTAGGGAGGGCTACTATGTCTCCTGGTCTTAGGGGAGTAGTCTTAGTATGTAACCTATGGGGCTCAATGGTACTTTCTCCCTGGTCACCTGAGTTGATACTACATGTGTGGTCCTTGTGTGGGTTGTGTGTACCCTTCTGATGTAGTTGAGATTTGATTTCTGTTTGCATGTCACTAGGAGAGATTGATTCTTGGGTTGCTTTGTTGTGAGCACTGGCTTAGACTAAGGTGGAGGAGCTGCTGTACAAGAGCTGACTTTACAGGGTAGGATTTGCTTTTGCAGGGCTCTGGTGTATGCCCAGTCTGCACTCTGGTTATATCTTTTGTGAAGGTGGTTGGGTGATGTGGTATGAAGCTGGCCACTAGGTGTGTTGAATTTGGGGCCACTTGGGAGACACTTGGTTGTAGGCCAAGGTGAGCAACTACCTGTGTTTTGCCCAGGGCTAGTTGGTATGAGCTAAAAGTGAACTGCAGATGGTTGCCACTTGTGCTGGGCTTAAAGGTGCCTGGAAGAAGCTAAGGTATGAACTGGGGCCAGCCTCCACTAGTGCCAGGCTTGGGGCTGCTTATCAAGTGATATGGGACATGTTGAGGCTAGATGCTGCTTGCTTGGGGATTGCAACCCTGAAAGATTTTACGAAAGCCAGCAGCATCAGCCGAGACAAACTGTTTATATGGAAAAGCCACTGGAAGTGACTTGGGTGTTTCTGCAAATTGGGTGGAGCAGGGTGCCAGGGAATCACCAGAGTGGGGCAAAGAATGCCAACTAGGTTAATGGAGGTTCAGGTATGGCAGCTACCTGTGTCTGCTTGCAGGGAGGTGGGAGGGCTTAGCAAAGAAATAATAAATTCTGCCAACACTCTGTCTGGGAGTGTCCCTTCAACCCTTGCCCTGAAGCCAAAAAATTCAGTTTCTCCCATTTGTCTCTGGTGCCTTTTGAGCTGCTGCCCCAGTGCTGGAGCTCAGAGAAAGAGTCCGTGAGTGAATTCACGTGTGGGCTCTTTAAGAGGAATGCATGGATTCCAACAGTCACAGTGTTCGTTAGTTTTCCTAGGCAGAAGTTGTGGAAAATTCTCTTCCTGCCACTGAAACCCTGATGTGAGGAGCCTGGTGTGGGGCTGAGTCTCTTTATGACTCAGAGAAAACCTTCCAAGCCAAGATATCCCTCCCAATTTTTAAACATCACAGACAGATTTAGGACCAGCTTGTACTGTGTCTCCTCCTACCAGTCTCGACGTAGCTTCTTCTATATTTCCTTAATTGTAAGACTTCCGTTCATCTAGATTTCAAGCAATTTTTAGTGGTGGTTCTGTAGTTTAGTTGTAATTTTGATGTGGTCCTGAGAGGAGGCAAACACAGCATTTACCTGTTGTGCTATCTTGAGAACACCTAATGTTCATTTTCGCAAGGTTATTTGCAATGTGGAATCTGAAACTATATCAGTTACTTTTTTAGTATGAAAGTTTATTGGTCTATTTTGCCCTTTGGCTCTTTTATTCAAGCATGATTCACTAATATCATTCATTGGTCACTTGGAAAATATTAGTTTACTGTCTTTTTTAGATATTCCAAGTATTGACACATTTCATTATATAACATAAAAAAATCATATTTGTGAACATTACTACCAATCTTTTCAGAAAAATGTTTAAATATTGGTAGAATATTAAGCTTACATGAAAGACACAGTTTCTCAAATATTAATTTTGGCTTGAAAGTTTTGATTTTTATAACTAGTAACAGATATTGCCCATTGTTTTTCTTGAAGCATTAGGCTCATTTTGTTCATTTTAGAGAAAATAGTCTTCAAATATTTCAGTCTGAATAACTACAGTTTATCTGTCAAATTTTCTTTGAAGTAAAAATGCTATTCTATTAAAAAACAGCTAACCAATTTACAACTTAATTGCCCAATCATTTTCTTTAATTAGTAATAGTGTTTTATGCACTGTTTTATCAAGCACAATCTTTTGATGAACAAACTGTACAATATAAAAATGAATATGTGGGAGGTATTATTTTATGATTTGCATATCAGATGATAGCTTTATTCTATCTTTCTATTTGATAGTTTGACTAGTTAAAAAAATTCTATGTTACAAATAATTTTCCTTAAGTATATTGTTCTGCTTGGCCTACCAGTTTTCAGAGCCGGCTGTTGAGAAACCCATGGCTACTTTGATTCCTCAATGTGTATATGTAACCTTTACATTCTTTTCCCATGAATGCTTTAGCAACTTTGTTTCCAAAGCTCTACATTTTCAATATTTTGGGCGGAGGGATATTGAAAATTCAGTGGGCACGTTCAATCTGAAAAAATATAGTATTTCCAGTCTCAGAAAGTTTCAAGAATTATTGGTTGAACATTTCTTTTTTCTTCTGCTTTGTTTTCTTTCTTTTTAGAATTTTCAGTATTTATGTATCAGACCATTGCTTTTATCTTCTTTATTCTTTAAAAATGTTCTACTTGTGTGTGATTCCTCAAGTTTACATTAATTTGTAAATTCTAATATCATGTTTTTAATACTCAGGTGTGTTTTTCTTTAAATATTCTTCAAATTTTTAAGTAGTATTTCTGTCTTATTTTATAGATATACTGTTCTCTCTTATCATTCTTAATGGTACTTTCTTTAAAATTTCTTTTTTTCTCTTCATTGTCCTTATTTAGTCCAAGTTGATTTTATTTCTATTTATTTAATTTGGTCTCCATATTATAGGTAGAGAATTTCTTCAAATGTCTGATAATCGTTAATTTTCTAATGATTTAGAATAGTACTCAAAATGTGCTCCTAAAAACGTGAATAGGGCACAGAGACTTTGATCTTCTTACAGAGTCATCAGGGTGGGTTTTTAGCTTCTCACTGTTCTTAGAGGTGTATACACACCACAGGTAAGTCTGGCATCCCCTCATGCTAATAATATCTTTTATTATATAATCTCCAGGTTTGCTTCCTCTAGAAGTTTGCTAAGAAACCTCCAGAATTCTGCTGGAGGAAAAACTAGGTAGTCACTTAGAGGCAGAGTAAGGAAGGGTGCTAGGGATCTAATTATTTCTCCAATGACTTTAGACCAATTATCGTTATGCTCTTCAAATAAACTGCTTCACTTCCAGTTCCAAAAGCACCTGGTGCTGTCACTTCTTGGACCTTTAGATGATTCTGCAGTGCAGATATGATTGTTTATCAATTTTCTATCATAGCAGCCTTTGCTTCTACTATTATACTTGTAGTCTGCTAAATTATTGAATACTTATCTTTCAGTCTTCCAAAAATGTGTTGCTATTGAATTGTCTCTTATTATTTCCATTATGGTGAGTTTATATCTTTAATAAAAATTCTCTTTACTTACTGGTGGGTTTTCTGGAGGAAGCAAAATTAGGTGTATATATTAAAGTTGTTATCTTTCTCTGCATTTGCCCGTCCATTTTAAAGGAGAACTGAAATACCTTAAGCATTTCAGTGAGTAGTATGGACATTTAAGGCCAAAAAATTTGTAACTTGCAGTTCAGTATACTATTCCTCTACCAAGTGAGCCTTGACTTTCTCTTTGGAATTATCTGTAGCCTTTTCAGATGGACCCTTACTTCTCTGGTATATCTTCTTGTTTATCTTGTTCACTTGTGCTCAGTAGCTGTTTCAAACATTTTTCATAATAGTAAAAGTTTGAAATAGCTAGCCTCATCCTCCCTCATTGATTCTCAGTGGATTATGTTAACTCTCATGCAGCATAGAATCTGTTCATGTATTTTAAGTTTTCACCTTGATACAGGAACAAATCAGCAATTGGCCTAATACGGACCTCTTTCTTCCTAGTCTCTTTGAAACTGAAAAGCTTCTTCCTCCTAAGGACCAATTTTGCCACGAGTAATCTTAATCCCATTGCCTCAGACTTTCTCTGAAATGTGATTTACTTTTTCAACTTTTTCCTGTTAAATTTCTCCTTTCTACCTGTTGAATTTCCGTGTCTCACCTGTGATGATCCAGCTCATGCTTCCTGTGCCCTCTGATGGCTTTCACTTGTTCTCCGAGCTGCTTGCTCCATATTTGGTACCACCATCCATCCTTGTCTCCTCCATAATTGAAATTGAGCTCAAAGAAGAGAAGGATTATTATTGCTCATTTTTGCACTATCAGTGTTTATCATGTTGCTTAGGGCGTAGTAGGTGCACAAAACTTTTTATCAATGAACCGATGAATGCTTTGACTAGTGTGCTATCTGCTGGAATCTTGGAGTGTAGGCAGTGCTTTAATAAAAATTCCTTAATAATAAACGTCTTTTGAGGATATTTTTATTCTAAATTATTGCATTATTTAGCTCTTATGAGTCACAAAAGGAACTAACACTAGTATTAAACTGTCTTGTTCCCTAAATACAAGAAACTTGTATATTATAAAAGCAAGAATACTATAAAAGAATGTAAGTTTTGTTGTTTTTAAATTTAGGATAAAACACAACTTCTTTGGTGTCGATGGCTCCTTTGTTACTTTTACTCTAGACACTGTATTGTGCTTAAATTTTATAATAAGCTCATTAATGCATCTGCTGTTTGGTTTCTCTGCTAACCCATATCTGATATATTTGTTGAGAGGAGAGGATAAAAATGCTTAGTAATATTTTTAAAGAAAGAATAAATTTAGCAGTTTCTATAGACTTCATGATTTAATGGTAATATAACTTTTATTATATGGTGCTATTATCTTTTCCAAGCACATATACGTGGGCTGTCTGGAAAAAATCCAGCCATTGTCAGTATAACGAGAACAGTTACATGGCTCGATACTTTCCGTATAGCCCTCATGTCTTCACTCACAAGTAAGTTTTTTAAGCAGTGGTTTGTATTGCCCATGTCTGTTTTCTCACCTTTTATGCACCCTTTGACTCAATGATATTTGATATCTCTTCTATCATTTTACCAAAAATGCTCTGAACAAAGTTGAAGGTGTCTTATTTATTGTTAAACTTAATGAACAGGCTTATTTGATTAAAGTTGATTATTAACATAACATGCAATTATTGATCTGTGTACATATCATGCACTAAAGTATTTCACAGTGTATGAAAAATTTTGAATCATAATTTTGCTCCTCAAAGAATTTATGAACAAAAGTAATACAAAACCAAGTTATTAAAATTAGAATATTATTAATACCATAAAAGAAGCAGATAAAATGTGAGAAAGAATTAGTGTGCTTAGTTTGGGGGAAATCAGGAAGAAAAGTTGAAGATAGTGATTATGAAAGTGTGTTTAATGATCGGGAATGCCAGAGAGAGAATAAGTTTAGCACTTTCCAAATATTTTTGTAGAAGTTAAAAAGTAATCCTTTTAGCTTTGCTTGCAGGATCTTTCTGGAATAATGCCATGGCAAGGATACAAAGGGACATATTTTAAATTTGGGCCCTCTATTTATCCTCTTCAAAATTACAAACATTTAATTTTTTAAGGCTTCTTCTTAGATTTTTATTCCAGAAGACCTGTGTTATAACCATAATTTTCTTGAGATAGAACAAATTTCCAAGCAAGCATCTTTACTACTGCAGATGCAGACCTTCTTTCTCTGAGTTGGGCACTATTTTCAGTTAAAGATATTTGTTTACTATGTGTTTAGAGCATGAAAGAGGGAGAACTAGGTCCTGGTTTTGCACTCTGCTGATTGGGAGGTGCAGGGCATACAGTGGAATTTATATCTGTATGCCTGCCAAAGCTCCCTATCAAATAAAAATGATTGTTTTATTGGGCATATCAATTATTTGCCATAAATGTGAACTCCTTGCAGGTCATAAATGTTGGGTCAGCCCTCAGAACAGGAAGGACTGAGAACAGGAATAAGGGGTGGCCAGGGAGTTATAGTCAAAGTTCCTTAATAGTGAGATCCTGAAACTTTAGAATACTGCATTGTGGCTTGGGGGACTACTGTCACATAGCTAACATAGATGATGTATTCTGTTCTGGGGTGTCCAGGAACTATAGTGCAGTTGGTTTTATGTATGCATTTCTGTCTTTACAGTGATTTATAACTTTGGCCATAGAGGGAGTTTATTGAAGGCATTTGTCAGTGATCACAGAATAAAAATTGTGATGCCTACATGAGGAGCTACCTCCAGTGTTTATTTCTATGAATTCTTTGTATTCATGGAAGCATCTGTATATAGAACTGACATTTCTATGCCAATTTTAGGGTTCCTGTTTGCTGAATTATTTCAACTGAAGAACTGAGGTTGAGGAGAGTTCCAAATATCTCTCATGAAGTAATTCTGGCTATCTATTTTGGTGTTCTATAAATTTAGAATTTGATTCACATTTTCATCTGGCAGTATTGCAAAGAGAATTATTCTACAAAACATAAATGTCACCATTAAAAAGAAAGTATAAGACTGAATAACATTAGCAGAGATAATGTTATATCTTTCTATTGGTGTGGAACTCCACTTTAGACAAGAAATAATTTCTGAGATACTTATGTTTGATTCTGGTTGATGAGGGAAAGGGAGAAGTAAAATCTGTCAGAAATATCAGTCAACCAATCTATGATAGTTATTTGCCCTAAGTCCTGTTTGCATCACATACAGTGTACAAGGGCTGTCTAGAAAAAATCTAGCCATAAATGTCTATATTTTTCATATTACATGACTCAATATTTTCTGGACAGCCCTTATATACTCAGTCTATTTAAAAGCAGGTGATCTTCATGATAGGAGAAAATTATAGTCATGAAGGAAGTTAGGGATCAGTCAAGTGTCCAACCTGAGGAGTTTGAAACAAAGAATGAAGAGTTAAAATCAGGAAGCCAAATCTAATTAAAAAAAAGATGCAAAGAGGGACAATTCACACACCTAGTGGCTGTTGGGCAGGTTTTTAATGGATATGGGTATGAAGAGCCAGCCTGAGAGCTTGCCTGGCATAGGCTACACAGTATCTTGACTGACTTATCAATTTTAATCCCGCCTCACATTCATTTGGTTTTAGGCAATTTCTCACAAGTGAGTGAGAATAATAAGACACTTCAATATTTAAATTGCAAGATAAATTAAAAATGTAAAGCAAGTGCTTTTCAGATGAGATTGGCGCATATATATATATATATATATATATATATATATATATATAAAAATTTACTACCTTCAAAATATTAATACTAATTTGAAAAGATATATGCACCCCTATGTTCATTGTAGCATTATTTATAATAGCTAAGATATGAAAGAAACCCAAGTATCCAATGATAGATGAATTGATAAAGAAGATTATATATATATGTGTATACATATATATGAATAATATGAATATTAGTAATAAAAAATGAAATCTGGCCATTTGTGACAACATAGGAGAATCTAGAAGGTATTATGCCAAGTAAAATCAATTAGACAAAGACAAATACTGCCTGATTTCACTTATATGTGGAATCCACAAAGACGAATACAAAGAATAAATTAAGCCAAACAGAAACAGACCCATAGATATAGAAAACAAGCTGGTTAGTTGCCAAAGGAGAGAGGAGCAGGGGTATGAAATAAAAACAAACAAATAAATGAATTATCACCTTCATAATTCTTCCAACTTATTTACTTGGAATATTATATGACTTGATTCTAGAGAGGTGGGTTATAGACAGTGAGCCAGACAGTAGTCAACCATCTAAAATAAAAGTGAGTTTAGATATTTGTTTTACGTTTTCCCCATAAACTTACATTTTATTGTTACTTGAGAGTTTATAGTACTATCAATGGGCTCTTTGAAGAAGTCCTTGACATGATTCCTATTGAAAGAACGAAAACTGTGATTTTCACTTTTTGTTATACTAGAGGAGTTGCAATGCTTAGAAGAATAAAAGAATCTGCATTTTATTGGTATAGCACAGTGATTTAGAGTATGTCTTCAGGATGTAGTCAGACTCCTCCTCTGCCACTTACTGAAAGTCTTTGCCCTTTGCAGAGTTATGTATACCAGCAGAGAGAAAAGAAACAAAAAGCCATACATTTAGCTCACATTCAACTGTGGTGTTTTCTTGCAAGCAAGGATTATTGTAGATCTGTGTTCTATTCCTGAAGAACACAGAAAAAGATACTATGAAAGTCCTGTTGATAACATGACCCACAAGGAAAGGACGTTCTGTCATATCTATCTGCAATCTCTTCCAAGTGAAGTTGTCACAGGCTGTAAAGCAAGGCTGGGGAAGACGTCAATCGTGGTCCCCCTGTGGACCGCCAAGCAATTTTGGTGTGACCACCTGAGGAATGATAAAAACAATTAGTACACCACAGCACTTGGAGAAGTAGCCCTTGCCCTGAAAAACTCTGCTCACGCCTGCTGTAAAGTCTCAAATATGAGCATGCATGCATCTTAAAGCTGGCTGGCATAGATAGGCATATGGCTCTGCAATATGGAAAAGAAGCAATAATAAGGTTGTGGTTGTAATTAGGGCTGTTCACTGCTATTCTGATTTCACTCCTTTTTTGGGCATATAGTAGAAGTCACTTTCTTATTACCTACATGTGTGTGTGATAGTAAACTGGCTTTGGCCAATGAAATGTAAGTAGAGGTTGTATGTGCCATTACTGGAAGGAAGCCTTTAAGCGACAGATTTGGCATGTTTCCTTCCCTTTGCCATGTTTATGTGGAAGCTCATATCAACATAGAGACTCTATTAGCATGAGTTTCTTAGATGGGAAGATATGCCCTGCCAACCTAGTAGTGACATATGAGGTCTGACAATTAAGTTCATGAACTCATCCTAGAAAAGTGCTACATACCTCATTGCTGCATAGCACTAAGGTCACCTTCGAAGTCCTCCCCTTGGGAAGATATGCCAGTGCCCAGTCCACCCTTCAAAGCAATTTTTGAGCTCTTTCTGGAATTGCCATCAGAATTATCACCATACACTTGATGTCCCAAATGTCATCAAAATGTCTTATTTTCACTATTTCTTTTATCTTAGGATAAAGAAAAAAGTCATTGGGGGCTAGATCAGGTTAGTACAGAGGGTGTTCCAATACAGTTATTTGTGTACTGGCTAAAAACTCCCTCATGGACAACGTCATGGGGGCTGGTGTATTGAGTTGTTGATGAAAAGTTCAGGTATTTTTCATTTAACTTTTTTCATGCAGTCTTTGTAGCAAGCACTTCCAGATAGTAAACTTGGTGGACTGTTTGTCCATTTGGTACAAATTCACAATGACCAATCCTGCTAATATCAAAAAACGTTACTAACATTTTTTTGACTCTTGATTTGGACTGATGGAACATTTTTGGTCATGGAGAATTGGCTGACTTCCATCGTGCACTTCGATGTTTTGTTTCAGGTAATACTGGTACACTTATGTTTCATCACCAGTGATAACACAGCCCAAAACATCATTTTGCCTCTCCAAAAGGTCTTGGCAAACTTCGACTCTCCTTTGCTTTTGTTCATCAGTGAGCTCCATCAGGACCATTTCTGCACACACCTTTCTCGTGCCAAGATTTTCAGTTAAGATTTTCCTGTTTCTCTATCCATGTTTACTTGGTCTGCTGTGCATTTCACAGTCAGCCGAAAATTTTGACACACAATATGATGAATTTTTGCAATGTTTTTGTCAGTTCTGCTTCTTACTGGCTGCCCTACCCTCTCTTCATCAGTGACAGTTTCTCTCCGTTCAGAAAAATGTTTGATCCACTTGTAACTGCTATTTTCTTCATGGTATTATCCCCATAAACCTGGATTAACCTGTCTCTGGCTTCACTTCCCATTTTGCAGTTTAACAAGAAATTTAATGTCTGTTTATTGCTCTAATTCAAGTTCTGACATTCTTGAAATGACACACAAAATCACACAACAATGATAATGAATGCCACTCAGCAAGACACTGCCACATGTTGACACAAACACAGCTGTGAGACAGAGATATACCAAGGTTATGACACCTTACTGAGTTTGTACAGTGCAGCCAATGTAAGCTCATGGTGGCAAGTTTGCAAACGTAATTGTCAGACCTCATATAGCATCATGGGAAATAAACCTTCACTATTTTAAGACACAGAATTTTAAGTCATTCATTATTACAGCATAACTTTACTTATCTTGACTGACTCACATAATTTCTAGGGAAGATAAAGACTTAAAGAAAGTGAAAACCAGACTTAGGCCACTGCCATCAACTTGGGTGAATTCAGGGAACTACAGTGTGAAGCTGAGTAGATATCAGAAGTAGATACCATTTACAGAGAAAGAGGTAGCAGGCAGGAATTAGGTGAGGGCCTTATCAATAAAGTTGACAGTTTGAAACTGCATTCCAGTTCAGTTCTAACAAAAAATGCAAATAACTCAGTGGACAGATCAAGCAGAAGATGGGAATGTATACAATAGGTATTAAGATGAAGAAGTGGTTTCCTCCATAGTTATGTAGGAACTTGGATTGTCTGTAGTGGACTCCAAATATCAAGGAAACAGCCTAATATCCTTTGATATATCATTCATTGATTAAGGCCCTGGGCTTATGTAAGCTTGCAATTTGTAACCAGCTGTTTAGGGCTCAAACAGACATGGACTGAAACAAAGAGAGAGCAACTGGTAGTAGAACTATTTGACAATGTGACAATGTTTTCTCTGAAGAAGTATTTTTATTAAGCCAATTTTAGCTATTTTCCTAACTCTTAACAATAGTTTTTCAAGAAATGTTATAGGTTATATTTTCTAAAATTAGTAACCATCTTCCTTATCTTTTTGGAGGGACGGTAGAAGGGACTCACTACTAATTTTCCACAAATTGTGGGACTGGAAGATAGCCTATTTTTATATGATTATCACTAGTGTTGGTTAAATCTAAAATTACTCATTTACATTAAATGGCCTAAAATTTCTAGTTCACTATGATTCACTATATATTGTTTTTTGAGTAGATTTAAGCATTTTTAAAAATCCCACCATCTGAAAAACCATGATAGAATTTGCAGCAGTTCTCACATTAAACATACTGAATAAAGTATAAACCAATTAGAATAATTGTACATTAATTTATTCTTATTAAATAGTATTTATAATTTTCTAGTGTTTGGCTAATTTTTTAAATCTCTATTATTTTTGGTTGTAATACCAATTGAACATATTAAGACACAGAAGATTTCACAAAATTAAGAAAAATCTATACATTTTAAATATAAATATTTTTAAATTACTATAATTTTCATTTTCTTTATTCATGAAATGATAATGTGACAGGGAAAACAATACCCTAAATGAGAATTGAATCATATATTTTATTTTGAACAACTGATTTTTTTTTTTTATTTAGAGTTTGATATAATGATAAGCTGTGATGGGAAGGGAGTATATGTATACAAGTCATCCTTCTCTCTTAATGTGTATTTATTCCTTTTTATAAAATGGAACATTGGGAAAATTTTTTAGGTAGATTCTGTCCACTTACCTATCAATGGTTATGCCAATCTCTCTCTCTCTCCATTCTAACTGCCATCTAACTGGGGATGGAAGACAGTTTTGAAGAACTGTGGTAAAAGGGTGAAGTCTCATGTGACTACACTGGTTACATTGTAGAAACCCTCACCCTTTTTGGTGACAGGCTTGTAAATGTTTCCTCTCATTGCACCCATTTAAGATACCTTGGTGGGTTGATTGTTCCTTCCATACTGTATCGTTTTTTGATGTTGATGAGCAACTTTATTTGAACTCTTTCACCCTACTCCTCAGGATACCTGTGGACCCCCCAACCTTCTTCTACCTGGACTACTCAGATAATTTAGTTTGGAAGTTCCTCAGATATCTAGTACCAAGTACTATCTAAGAGAGAAGAACTGAGCCAAATTTACTAGTGAAGGATTTTCATTTCTTCAGAGATTTTCAAACTGTTAACTACATGTTGAATTGTTCCTGGGCTTGTTCACTGGGTTGTATAATTGGTATTGCTTTTACTTCATTAATTGTTTCCCATCTTGTTATTATATTCTCCCCTACACTTTATTTGAGTTTATATAACTTCTTGAGATCAACATTTAACTTATTGTTAATTTTATGCCTTTCTGCATTTCTAATATGTACATTTAAATATATGCAGCTCCATCTAAATACCGATTTAGCTTCATCCCACAAATTTGATATATTTTCAGTATTTTTGTCTACACATGTTTTAATATGTCTAAAATAATTTTTTTTTTTTAGCTTACAGATTATTGAAAGCATCACTGTCCAGTGAAAATATAATGTAAGCCACAATGCCAGTCACATTTGTGATTTAAAATTTTAAACTTTTAATTATAAGATTTCTCTGCCTTCTGGTTGTGATCAACGTGGTGCCCTGATACTGTTACCCCAGATTGTGGACACAGCCTTTGCCTGGTTCTTATTGGCTTTCTTTCCTTGCTAATAATTTTCTTTTTTTATTCTTTTACAATTTTTAAATTTTTTAATTACATTTGACATACAATATTATATTAGTTTAAGGTGTAAAACATAGCAGTGAGACATTCATATAACTTACAAAGTCATCACCCCAATAAATCTGGTATCCATTTGACACCATACGTAGTTATTACAATATTATTGACTGTATGCCCCATTCTGCTCTTTACATCCCTGTGACTATTTTGTACCTATAAATTTGTACTTGTTAATTTCCCCCCTTTCACCCACCTCTCCAAGTCCCCTCCGATCTACCATCGATCAAAATGTTCTCTATATCTGAATGTGTTTCTGTTTTGTTTGTTCATTTTATTCTTTAGATTTCACATATAAATGGAATTGTATGACATTTGTCTTCCTCTGTCTGACTTAACTACACAGCATGATACTCATTAGATCCAACCAGGTTGTAGCAGGGTAAGAGTTCATTCTTTTTCATGGCTGAGTAATATTCTATTGTATATATGTATCAACACTTCTTTTTCTTTTTTACATTAAATATTATTTTATATTAATTTTATGTATACAGCATAGTGGTTACACATTTATATAATTAATGTAGCAATCCCCCTGATTAGTCTAATACCTACCTCGCACTGTACATCATTTCCTGTGCTTTACTTTATATCTCCATGATTATTTTCTAACTACCAATTTGTACTTTTTAATCTCTTCACCCTTTCACCCTATCCCCCAACCTCCTCCCAACTTCACCCCAAGAAATCTAGTACCTATCTAAAATCATACATAATTATTACAATGTTGACTATATACCTTATGCTACCTGTATACCCTACATCTCCACAAATACTTTTTAACAATCAATTTGTACTTTTTAATCCATTCCTCATTTTTCACCCCCACCCCAATTCCCCTCCCATCTGGCCACTATCCAAATGTCTTCTGTATCTATGAGTTTGTCTCTGCTTTGTTTATTATCTTACTTAGATTCCACATATAAGTGAAATCAAATTGTGTCTTTCTATGTTTGACACTCCATTCAGCACAATACTCTTCATGTCTTTTGATTGGAACTTTTAATCCATTTAAATTGAAGGTAATTGTTAATAGATGTGTAGCTCTTGCCATTTTATTATTCATAACTTTGTTTTTTTTGCTTTTTGTCTTAAAGAAGTTCCTCTAACATTCCTCATAATACTGGTTTGGTGGTAATGAACTCCTTTAACTTTTTCTTGTCTAGGAAGCTTTTAATCTGTCCTTCAATTTTGAATGATAGCTTAGCTGGGTAGAGTAATCTTGGTTGTAGGTCCTGGCTTTTTATCATGTTGAACATTTCAGCCAATCTCTTCTGGCCTGCAAAGTTTCTGTTGAGAAATAAACTGAAAGTCTTATGGGAGCTCCCTCATAATTTACTAGTTGCTTTTTTCTTACTACTTTTAGGATTCTCTTTTTGTCTTTAATCTTTGCCATTTTATTATGACATGTCTTAGTATGGGCCTATTTGGGTTTATTTTGTCTGAGACTCTGTGCTTCCTGGGCTAGTATGTTTATTTCCTTTGCCAGGTTAGGGAAGTTTTCAGTCATTATTTTTTTTGTATAAGTTCTCAGTCCTTTGCTCTCTTCTCCTTCTGGTATCCTATCATGCAAATTTTATTATGCTTGATATTGTCCTAGAGGTCTCTTAAACTATCCTCATCATTTTGAATTTTTTTTTTTTTTGGTTTGTTTTTGCTGTTCTGATTAGGTGTTTCCTGCTACTTTGTCTTCCAAATCTCTGATTCGATCCTCTGCTTTATCTAGTCTGCTGGTTATTCCTTCTATTGCATTATTCTTCATTTCAGTCATCATAGTTTTTATTTCTGACTGGTTTTTAGAATGGTTTTTATATCCTTCTTTATGCTTGCTATGTTCTTGTTGAAGTTTTCACTAAGTTCCTTGAACATCCTTATAACCACTATTTTGAACTCTGTATCTAATCAATGTCTGCCTCCATCTCACTTAGTTCTTTTTCTAGAGTTTCTTAAATTCTTTCATTTGGGATGTATTTCTTTGTTTCTTTATTTTGGAAGTCTCCCTTTGTTTGTTGTATGTATTGTATAGATCTGCTATGTCTGCAAGTAGTCCTGGGTAGCCCTATGTAATAAAGCCCTGGCACCATCTCCCTGGTCAGCTGTGCTAGGTGCTCCTATAGATTCTGGTTTGGTGCCAGGGCTGTGCTACTCAGTAAAAGTCTCAGAGTATACTGAGGCCAGTTGCTGCCTACCTGGGGCCTGAAAACACTAATAGTTTTTCAAGAAAGGTTGTAGTAAAGGTGGAGCTGAATGCTCATTGGAGAAAGTACCTCTGGCATTGGGGAATTTGGATAGGGTCTGGTCCCAATAAGTCAGCAGGGTGGAGTAAGCAGAACTCACCAGACCAATCAGGTTCAGATTTGGCTGTGTGAGGGAGGGCATAACACAGGAAAGATGGCACCCACCTGCCACTGCTTGGGAAGAGGACTCCACTCAGGAAATAGTGACTGTGACAGTTGGATGGTCCTTCAACCCTTGCCCTAAAGCCACACACCTCAGTCCACCCCCTCCCCATATGCCTCTAATGTCCTGTGAGTTGCCATACCTCTGCTGGAGCCCATGAGTGACTGAGTCTGCATAGGCACTTTAAGAGGACTTCTGAGTTTCTGGAGGCTTTCATCCCATCTGGATGTTCAAAATTCTGACTGTTTTTTTTATTGCCGAAAGTTGTGGGGGCTCCTCTTCCTGGCACCAGTACTCTGGACTGGGAGGCCTGATGTGGGGCTGTGGTCCCTCATTCCTCTGAGAAGGGAACCTCAGTGGCCAAGATATCACTCCTCATTCTCAACTGACACACAGAAGTTTGGGGCTAGCTCATTTCACAGCTCTATCCCTCCTACCAGTCTCAATGTGGTTACTTCCTTATATCTTTAGTTATAAAACTTCTGTTTGGCTAGACTTCAGATGGTTCTCTGGGTTGGTTGTTCTGTAATTTAGTTGTAATTTTAATGTGTTCATGGAACAAACTGAGCACAGTGTTTACCTACTCCACCATTTTGAATCTGCCCATAATACTTTTATTGTTGCTTTTTTATATTAAATTTATTGGGTTTACATTGGTTAATAAAATTATACATGTTTCAAGTGTACATTCCTATAATATATCATCTATATATTGCAGTGTACTCACCTCACCACCTAGAGGCAGTTCTTCTGTCACCATGTATTTGAACTTCTTTACCTTCTTCTACCACTTTCCTCCTGTTTTACTCTCTGGTAACCACCAAACTGTTGTCTGTGTCTATGAGATTTTGTTTTTCTTATTTAGTTGTTGCTTTCAGTTTTATATCCCATCTATGAGTAAAATCATATGATTATTTACTTTTTCTGACTTATTTCACTTAGCATGTTAATCTCAAGATCCAACCATGTTGTTGCAAATGACAGTATTTTTTTTTCTAATGGCTGTATAATATTCCATTGTATATATGTACCACATCTTTATTTAATCACCTATAGAAGGACATTTGTATTGTTTCCAAGACTTGGCCACTGTGAATAATACTGCAATGAACATAGGGGTACATATGTGTTTACAGATAAATGTTTTTAGATTTTTGGGGTAGATACTTAGAAGAGAAATTGTGGGTTGCATGGTAATTCTATTCTTAATTTTTTGAGGAACATCTACATATGTTGAGACCATAATTTTCTTAATTCCTTCAATACTTGTGCTATTAATCTTTCTGGCTTCAGACTGTCTTATCTTACTACTGCCTAATCCTTGCCTTCATCATGCTGTTAGAACTATTCCCTTCTGATACTCAACCACTTTCAAACATCTGGACTACTGTGTTTATATCACAAAACAGGAAATATTTTTAAATAGTGTATAAATTTTACTTGTGTCACCAAACCTATTAGTTTATTCCTTTTTACCCACAAGTTTAGCTGTAGTATTCTTGCCCCAATCATAAAGCTTTCTGAAAGCTTCATGCAGTTCAATCTTATAAATTTGGCATTTGACCAGCAGGATATATTTCTGATGAGTAAAAAGTGTTGGTCTTAAAAAATACATGAGACATACACACTGAGTCTAAACCATAGCTAATACTTCATAATACATATTGAAAACTAATGTGCTCTGTTAAGTCAAACTTACTGGACTTCTTATTTTCAACTAGGGTTAAGTTCGTCTTAGTCAGTGCTGATGTGACCATGAAGACTTGTGATTCTGCAGAAACTTTATTCATAAGTATTTATTATTAATTTTGCTAACAGTATAATTTAAGGCAAGAGGTAACTATTTGAGAAGTTCAACTGGCATGAGATAACTACTAGTTTGTTCCAGGGGATATGGAGAAGAAACATGACCTGAAGAAAATATACAGTTAAAAGTAAGAAAGAAAGGAAAAAATAAATCATTTTCTTGGTTGGGTGCAATGTTCAATACCTATTGTCGTTAAAAGCATGTTTATAAAATATAAGCTTTCTCCCAGCTAGTAGAAAAGTCAGTCCCTTAACTGGCTATAACCACAGAACTTCTTAAATATCTTTAGAGAATATAAATGCTTTGCCATGCAGATGTAAATATCTGCACTCAAACCAGGCAACAGGTTTTTCCCCCAGACTTTGCTGATATTTTTGCTACAAGCACTACCCAAGAAGGAATAAAATATAGTATCAGAATGAATAAATTGTGGTTAAAAAAACAAGGGAAATACAGAGAAAGGGGGGCAGATTTTGTCTTTTTTTTTTTCATTGAAGAAAAGTGTAAACTGATTAGAATAAGCGGAGTCGAGAGTGTTCCTTTAAACTGTGGTGCTGCAATTGATGTCTGTATGTTTTCTGGTATTCATTCCTTTGAAAGGAGGATGAGAGCCAAGATCATTGGCTGTACTCAGAAGCTGTCACATCTCAGTTCTGAAAAGGTACAATACAAGTGAATTGAAACAGTCTTTAGCTTTCTATTCCATATCGCTAAGAGCTTTGAGAATGAACCAAGTGAATGCTTAATTTATGTCTAAGTGATTTTCACATCCCTCCAATCTGACAGTGTTTCAGCCTCCGGAGTGAGAAAGCAGCAGAAGCAGCAGCAGCAGAAGCAACAGCAACAACAGCAACAGCAATAGCAGCAGCCCGGCTGAAGTCCAATAGAGGAGACTTGATCTCTGCTTCATCCTGAAACTCCGCTTGGGGTCCTGCACTGTCCAGGGTCGTGCACTGTCCAGGGTCCTGAAACATGAACCAAACTGCCAGTGTGTCCCATCAAATCAAGTGTCAGTCCTCGAAAACTATCAAGGTAGGACTCAGGTTTCCTCTCTTCCCTCTGCTTTTGCACATATATCTTCATTTATTTGCTAACATATGGACATTGGTATGGTAGAGCACGGACAGTGGAGATCCCCAGTAGGTCTGAGTAGAATTAATGGTTAGATGTGAGTAAAGCTTTCGGTTCTGTTTGCATGTGTGTGTAGACTGGAGAGAGTAGTTTCCCCTTAACAAATTTTTTACTTTGATGACTTTGTTTTTTGACTGAGAATCTGTTAGTGGTATGTTTCAGGAAGAAAGTTTAGTGAGTTTCTTAGAAGAGTTTCTAGTGCATATTAGTTTTCTTGATGGAACTGGTGAGAAATTTGCAAACTGCTGGAATCAGATAATATTAAATTGAATAAAAGTTGATAAACTGTATTTTATTGTTATATGGATTTGAGACTTGTTATCTTTTTCAAAGAGAAGTGTATCCTTCATTGTAAGTGTTGAACTGGTTGTTATACTAAAGTGACTATAGTTGGGGAGTATAGAAGACTGTAGAGAGGGTATACAAACATATGTTCATATGTATGCCACCATATAACTCAAAAGCAGTGAGGTGATTGGAAATACTCTTTAATTCATATTTTAAATTTGAGGCTGTTCTGAAATGATTAAAAAAAATAACCAAGCCTAGAATTTACTGTTCTATTTTATTTTTAAATGATGTTTATATCATCCTCTTTGTGTTTGAGATGTTCTCATTTACAAGGAGACTTGGAAATAATCAGATTTCCAATTAAGGATTTACTCTATTTTGCCATTTATCTGTATTAGATTATTATCTGTGTTGATAATTTCCACCTTGGGGAAAATTGATGGGTTCCTCTAAAACTCTTTTATAGAAGATATCCGATAACCTGATGGATTACCTTTAGGTACTGAAATCTCTAATTCACATACAATTGCATATCTTTTACTAAGATTCAAATTTTGAAAATACTGGCTTTTAATAATTACATTACTTTTTGGTTTATATCTCGGGCCTTGGGCAATACTTCATAGACTGTAATTACAAAAGTAATATAATTTTCAGCAATAAGTCCCTTTCTTGTGAACTTACCTACCCTTTGTCAGAGTCTTTCAGTGACAAATAGACCATAAACTGAACGTTTTGCACCATTTATCTGCAATTATTTTGAAAAATTGTGAAGTCTCTAAAATATATCAATTGATGCATGATTACACTCCCATAATAAATAAACACATTGTATTAACTGAAATCAAGAACAACCCAAATTCAGATAATTTATGCCATCTCTAATGGTAAAAGCAGAATCTTTTTCAGCATTGGATTTACTCACTATGTCCAAGTTTAGAAATAAAATGCTGAGTTTAGGAGTTTAGCTTTTTTCTGCATGTCTGATTCCCATATATGTCAATTATATAAGCACACCATCACTGAACAATGCCAAAACAGTACCTATATGACACTCTACATTGTGATATATAAACTCTAGTGGGAGTATGTATTGCAACCTAAAGTGGGATTGAAGTATGAACTGGCTACCTACCTTTGAATATAATTAGAAAATCATAAAATAACCCATAGCTTTGTGTTTAAGTGTTTGAGGTCACAAGAATGAAGTGTTTTATTTGCCCTTTTATTTATTGCGTAAGGACAAATGAATGCAACTTTCTGGGACTTAAAATCATTTTCCTTATTAGTGCTCTGGCATTGACCACCTTCAGACAAACTGTGGAAGCAGAAAAATGTCTCTAGTGTAAGGGTTTTACATCCTCTTGCTGATCTTGCAGATGCTGTTTTTTTTTTTTTTTTTTTTTAAATTCTAACTGCAGTCATTGAATTGAAATGAAAGGCATCATAAAAATTAGACAATCCACAACTTAGCAATGTACTTTATTAATGGCTTAATGAAGGAATCTTGAATCAAAGCTCTGGGTGATTTGGTTAATTATAGAAGTTATGTTATTTTGTTCCCCCACCCACCTCTTGTATTGTTCTGGGGTGTAAAAGATGCTTGTGATCATAAAATATATATAGTTACAAACGTTCAACTATTAAGGGAGTAATTACTTGAATATTTTCTAATTTGCAGCATTTAAAAGAGATAAGTGGAAAAGCTCTTTTACTTCAAATTATGTGCTCAATTATGAAACATTTATGGCTTTTGGAATTTATACTAAAAATGGCTATCTATATTTAGGTAATGCATTAGCTTATGAACAAAATGCAGTAACAACTTATGGAAAAAGCCTAAGATGAGAAGTTTTGGAAAGCTATGAGATATTGAAACTCAGCAAACTCTTTGAATTTTTTGAATCTGTCATTTTTTGTTTCAAGCATATATGTTTTAGAATTTATTTTCCCCTCACTCTTAAAGTTACTATCTGAAAATTTTAAATAAATCTTCCTTATGGACTCTTCTTGGTCTACAGATAATTACAAGTGACTCAGTTTGGGCTCTGGAAATATCCAAATAGTTAGTAACTCATAAATTACTCCATTTTAGAAATTCTAAAATCTCTAGGGACCTTCTCCCCATAGTTCAGTGTAATAAATACCAAGGGAATTGTTCTCCACTGTCAGTATAGTAAACACTGGCTGTTCCTTCTCTTGACAGTTTAACTACTGCTAAAAATAATGTAATGGGAATGAACAAAAATGAACTGCATTGGTTAAAAATAGCTTTAAAAGCCAAAATGTGTAGGAGGAGAAATAACAGGTGTGTGTGTGTGTGTGTTCTTACTTGAAGTTTCAAAAGCAATATCTGCAGTGGGTCAAACTTAGCCTTTGCTGCCAGTGAAGACTGTTTGTGGTCAGGGTGGTGGGAGAGTTGGAGAAAGAGCTCAGATGGTCAACATTATTCAGGTTGCATGATATTTGTTTTTGTCACTGTGGCCATTCTCCAGCTCATCCAGGGCCTGGCACATTTTCTTCTGGTGTACTTGAGTATGTATATTCCTATAGTCAAAGCTGATAAGAGACAACAGAGCAAAGGAAGTCAAATAAAGGGGTCAGGCATGTTCTCAGATCACTTTGGACAAAATGTTGAAGGCAATGCATTTATAAATTCCTTTCTCATTTCAGAACTTGTAATGCAATAAAGGTTTTTCTGAAATGATTGCAAATCTAACCATCAGAGTAGCAACACTCTTAAAAAAGGATCTTTCACTCTGAGGTTCATAGAAGAAAGTTCTATGAACTACTTGGGAATGCAAAATATAGATGTAATTTTGGCTTATTATAAACTTGATTTCTGAAAACGGTCTCCACCTTAGGCAACAATCTTGTTCTTTTCTTCTCTATCTTGGCTACTCTGAAAGCAAATTAAATATTCCTGTCAAATATCTGGACTTGGTTTACTTATTTTTCAATGAAATTACAAATTTAGAATTATGACTAAAATAGCAAGACTTTTAAAAATTCTTTCTTATTATCATATAAGTCTAACATCCATGTATGTCTAGGGATAGGAAAGGAAATCATCCACTTGCATCATTTTTTGAAGTTAGGAGTTCTGTCTGAATTGTCAGGTTTGGTGATTCCTACATCAGAAATTTTATATATGTAGTATTTTATTATAAAAACCACAAAATATAAATATAACTTTACTTTTCTCATCTAGTGATGCTTTCATATAAGTCTCTCCTTCTCTTTTTCCTTTTCAAGAACTGCTTGGTTTATTCTACCACTACCTTCACACTCCAGTTCCAGTTCTATGTTGGAAAGACTCCCAAGGTCTAAACGTTCTAGTTTCTTTCTACATACTTCTGCTGGAGTAGCTGCAAGGTTTTGCAAAAATATTTAAAGATGGTTTTAGAATTTTCATCTTCAGAGTGTAACACCTATGAGTAGCAAACACTTCTCATAACTTGACTGCCTTTTATATTGTGCTATTGATGCATTATTATGCTAATAAAGACTTTTTCTTCTTACTACCCGTAACCCACAATCTCATCCAAAATTGTAGTCTAAGAAACAGTAGATAAAATAAAGGAGTGAAAAAGAATAAAGATTTTATTGCAAGTAATTGTTTTGTTAAATCTGTAGGCTTGAGGGCATGATGGTTAGAAGATAATTTTTGTCTTTAGCAAATTAGTATGTTGAAGTGTAATGTTGTGATAAGTTGTAATGATAAGAATAGCTTGGAATGGCACCAACTGGCATCTTACTGATTGTTTATTCCACACCCCCAGCCTAAATGATGGGTACCACACATGCATATCGTATGGTAATTGAGCTGATGTTGAAATTTAAAGAGTATACCATAATTACATATCCAAATTATATTCACACAAGATTAGGAAGAGAAAAGAGCATATAAGAAAAAATTCCACCTTTTTATGTCATTGCAATACACAAAATATGAGATTCTACTCAATTCTACTATCATGTAGAATCTATCATGAAATTCTAAGTGCAAAGATTATAATGTGCTTCGGCATTGTGCCTTGTTTTAGAGAGTTCTCTTGGTCCCAATCCTAAGGACTTTAGTCATGAGGAAAGAAAGAAAATCTTTATTAAATTATGATAAACACAGACTCAGACACACTAAAGAAAGTGTTATCTTTGGTATTCAGTGAACCCTTCAGTTTTATTTGGCAAGGTATAGAATTTCCCTCGGCATTAGGAAAATGGGCCATTCTCTTAAGTGGTGATGTTTGAAGAGGCCAAAAGAGAAGATTTAATTAAAAAGTACAATGAAGGATATTGTGTGTGTCAGAATTTTTTTCTCTCTCTTAGAAATAGTCTACATTTTTTTAATTATTCTGACGTAGCTTCCTTCATAAGCTGTAGGCAAAAATCACAGACTATGATAAACAGAATAGAACTACAAGTTAGAAATTCTGCAGATGACCAACTTACAGTCATTTACAAATTGCATTTATGGCCAACTATTTACATGTTAAAGGACAATTTTGTTTCCAATGTCTATAAATTCAATTGGTTTTTAAAGGAAGTAGTCAAGATTTTGTTTTTTAGTAAAGACTGACAGTGTTATAAAAATTAGCTAGTTTTTGTATTTTATCAGCTTTTTCTTGGTAAAGTAGAAAGTTTTTTTTGTTTGACATAATGTTTGAATGTAAAGTTTTATTTCAAAGAATTATTGTCATA
Organism: Lyroderma lyra; assembly: GCA_004026885.1. Lineage (NCBI taxonomy): Eukaryota > Metazoa > Chordata > Mammalia > Chiroptera > Megadermatidae > Lyroderma > Lyroderma lyra. The sequence goes on from PVJL010002275.1 coordinate 74,720, forward strand.
TAATTTGTTTTTGTGTTAAATTTGAAAGATTTTCGAAAATGTTTTATTTTTTATTTTATTTATTTTTTGTTAAATTTATTGAGGTGATATTATTTTTTGTTAAATTTATTGGGGTGATAAATTTATTGGTTAGTAAAATTATTAATACATAAGTTTCTGGTGTAAAATTCTTTATCATTTACATATTGCATTGTGTTCTCACCAACCAGAGTTATTTCTTTTTCTATCACCATATATTTGAACCCCATTCCCTTCTTCTCCATTCTCCTCCCCACTTCCCCTCTGGCAACTACTAAACTATTGTCTGTATTCAATAAATTTTTTCCTGTTTTAATTGTTCATTTATTCATTCTTTAGATTCCACATGTAAGTGATATCGTATAGTACTTGTCTTTCTCATTCTGACTTATTTCATTAGCATGATATCTTCTAGCTCCATCCATGTTGTTGCAAAGGGTAAGATTTTATTCTTCTTTATGACCAAGTAATGCTCCATTGTGTAAATGTACCACAATATGAAAATATTTTATATTACTTCATTTATTCCATGGAAAAATAAGGAGTTAATAATGTTTTAGAAATTATTTTTTCAGGTGGTAAGGACATTCTTGTGATAAATTGTATGGACAAGTCACTTATTGTTACTGAAAATACTTGGTTCTACAAATGTGGCATGGGATAAATAAGCTAAATTAGTGCTTGTCAAAGTGTGGGTCTCTATGTTAGCAACATTAGCATCCCCTGTGGACTTGTTAGAAATGCACATTCTTTGGCCCTACCAAAACCTAATCAACTAGGGCATGACAGTTAGAAAACAATTTTTAGCAAATTGGTATTTTAGAGTATATCATTGTGCTGAGTTGTAATGATGAGAATGGCTTGGACTTACACTAACTGACATCTTACTGATAATATTAACTCCACACCAACCTAAATGATGGGTACCACATCTGTATTTCATATGGTACTAGGGATAGGGCCCAGCAATTTGTGTTTTAAGAAGACTTCTTATTGATTCATGCACATTAAAATTTCAGAAACACTGAGCTAAAGGACTATAGAATAAGATGCACTTGTGCTATGGTCAACCTGAAAAAAATTGTCTGTGTTTGGGAATCATAGGTAGAGTCAGAATAACTTCAGAATGATATGTAGGGTCATTAAATAACATGAATGCTATGAAACCTGAGATTTCATTAGGTCTCTTTTATCCTTCACAGGGCTTACTTGACCCAAAGCTCTTCACACAATCGACATCAAATATGTATTTGTTGATTATTAAATGATTGTTAAGGCCTATCAATTCTAAGATGAGCTAAATAAAAATTTAAGAACTTGTTTAATAGGTAACCAGATTGGAAGCTTTGCTCTGTCTTTTAAATTCATAGCAAATTTCTCAAAAAAAAAAAAAGTGCATTGACCTATAGTTTTGTTTTCAATGGTTTTGATCTCTGACTTTGGTTTGAGGTCATCTGGTAATGAACACTTTTGGTAACTGAGATTCCTAGTCACACTAAGCAAAAAATGTGCTGGGCAAGTGTCTCCCATTTTGCAAGTGTCACCTGAAACAGAGGAAAACAATGGTAGATGGGATTTTCACCATAGCCTTTCTTCTTTTCATGAATGTTCTTTAGCTCTTTGAATAACTATGTTGATTGGATATAATTGGAAGCAGCATACCACAACTGGAATAAAATTAATCATCATTTTCAAACCTGACCTCCCATGGACAGAGAGAGCATGCTTTTATATTAGCAGAACTAGATTTACAGGGTGATAAAGTTTGAAATAAAGGCAGTTTATCTTCTGAACCGAGTTATCCTTTAGAAATTCTTTATAGAAGTCATGTTTTGGTTTGTTTTTTAGAATTACTATTGGGAAAAAAGATCAAATGTACACAACTTGCCTTACTACCTGCAAGTGGAGTGTATGGAAGATTGGATGGGTTTTCATTGGGATGGTCATCCTTAATTTGAATTCTCACTCTCCCTGTATCATGATGAATCATGTGGCCTTGGGGAAGGAAATTAATCCTGTTAAGGCTACCCCCCCACACCCCACTAAAAGAAGGGCAATAAACTTAAATTATCTCCCAAAAAAAAGTACTATGTGCTTTGTATTATAATTTGTTATAGCAGCAATTTTTAAGGACTATGACATCTTCATAGAAAGGTATTTAGTGAGTCAATTTTTATGACATAAAAGCTGAAAACTATACTTGCAATTATTATTAACTATAATGATGATAATAGCTAAGTTTGAAGTCACCAGGGAGCTGCAAAGTATCTTATAATATTGTAGTAGCGTCCACAAGGTTTCTTCATGGATCTGTATTAAGTAGGTAGGAGAAGAAGGATACTGAGTTTAAATGCCATCTAAAGGACTGATTAATTCAATAAAAAGTGCAGTTATTGATTCCAGCACTGTGCTACAAAAGTGGAACACACTTTGAATAGCTGCATAGGTTGTACATGTGGTTGAACTCAGGCAAGGTTTTATCATAATATGGATACAGCCTTCCTGCTATCTCTGGACTCACTGTTTCTTTTACTTCCTCTATGCTTCTATGTAATGGTCCTTTTGATAAACTCCTATTCTTACTTGAAGTTTCCTACAGAATTTTCTCCATGAGAATTCTCAGTCTTGCTTGGACAGATTGTCATGGTCTCAACTGATCAGCTGTATTTTCACATAATCTTTTCTGTACCAGCCTAATAACAATTGATCTTCTGAGTTATGGTTACTTGTTTTCATGTAAGTCTCTCCACTAGCTAGTAAAGATCTCTTAAAGGTCTCTATCTTTTATTTTTGGTAATTCTGGTGCCTAGCTCAATATCTGGTACAAAAGGTTCTGAGAAACTTTGAGTGAAAGAATAGAAAGAAGTGTATAAACTCATTTGTCTTCCCAAGAGGTGTAAGCTTACTTTTGAGTTCAGAAACACTAGTTTTCCGTGACTTAAGTGGAACTAAACAGTTTACTTTAAAGTAAATAAACAGCATTTGGAGAGATGACAATGGAGCCTCAAGGCTTAGGACTGCAGATATGCTCATCTTCCTGAGGATGAATGGGTTCTGTACATCAAAAATAGATTTTGTGTTATGACTGTCTTTCTACATTAGAGTTGAGGAAAGTCTGTGTCCAAATAGAAACTAACTTTGCCCCTCTGTTTTGAAGCTTACCAAGCTCCAAAACAGAGGGGCAGAGTTAGTCTGTGTTTGGACACAGTTGCTGCTGATTTTAATGGATGGGGCATTATCGTAGGGGGACTATTGGTTCTAGCACTTTAGGAAGGATTTTTTTTCTCATCAGAAACCTTAATTTCCAAGATGAATCACTGCTGCTGGATTGAGAAAAGTATCACTTCTCAAAACTTTGGTTTCCAGGATTTTGCCCTGAGAAAAATGTGATCTACTCTATTTTAATGGAAAGTAAATAGCATGAAAGTGCTTATTGTATTCAGTAGATGGACCCACTACTTGCAATTATTTTTGAGAGTCTGAAAGAATTAGGGCAGAAGGAATATGCAAGACAGGTAATCTTAAGGTAGAACAGCTATAGCAAAATTTTCTTTTATGTATATCCTCTAAAGCAAATAAAATCAAATGAAAGGACAGACTAAAAAAATGTTGACTTTGGTTGATTGGCGAGCATAGCATGGCATGCTGAATAGAAACTTGGACTTTTTTATTGTTTCAATCATTCAACATTTAGTGAAAGAGGATTCAAGTATGAATAAAGTGATGCTGTTTGTTTTTAAGGAGCACAACTTAGGATAAAAATTAATACAATTACAATTAAGTGAGAAGTGCTAGGTGGGGCAAATTCAAGACTTTTTGAGAGCACTCATAAAGCTCAAACCAGAATCCTACATAGAAGTTAGATTGATAAAGAGAAAGGAAATATTACAGGCATAGAGAAAACATGTGTAAAAGATGAAGAAACAAAGCAATGTAACTGTTGTGAAAGCATTATTAGTTGAGACTGATTATATTATAGAGTGCAAGTGGTTAGGAGGGGTCAGAAGTGAGACTGAAAATGCATATGGGGGCTGGACTTAGTGTCATCTTTCAGAATTTGACTGTATTTTGAGGGCAAAGCTTAAAAATCAAATAGTTCCAAGACAAGATTGCAAGGTCTAAATCTGGGACACAGTTTTGTGACCTTGGGAAGCATGCCTGAGGGTAGTGACTTCAGGTAGTAAATGAAGATGGTAACACATTTTTGGTCCATCTTTCAAGGTAATGAATGATATTGTTAGCTGAGCAGTATGACTAAAGGTAAATCTCAAGAACAAAAGATTTGTTCATTAGCTTGATTTAGTGCCACCCACTTTCATGAACACTAATAATAGCTAGTCTTTGAAGGCTTTAATTTTGTGGTAATTTTTTAATCCCATAATTGACTATTGACAATCCTTGGGATGTAACAAAATTTTCCTCTTTAATATATGAAGGTAATATATAGATAACCATTTCCTGGTATATTGGTTGTTAATTGTCTTTGCAACAACACCCAATGGCACATGAATAACCTCTGTTAATGGCATTCGATTAAAGCATAAAAGATGTCCAGAAATTTCAAATGTAGAGGTGTGAAAGTCTTCTTTCTAAATCTCCCCATTACATGAGCCACGTGAATTGACTGCTACAGTTCCACAAGTGGTCGGCAGATGTGACAATTGATAATGTTCAATGGACAAAGAGAAGTTTCTTCCTTTGTTTCTTTTTCAGAAGGAGAACCCACGCAGGTTTTTCCTCAACTTTTGTGGCCTAGAATGAAGACCTACACCAGTTCCATACCCATTTGTGTTTGAAGAAATGCATATAGTTAAGTGGAGGATGTAAAGGAAGGATTACCTAACAAAACATGAGATTCTGTTAGAAACAATCAGGGTGGTTGGACGATTTGATGAGGGAAAACAAAAAATATTTATCACAGAGTTAAGTAAGAAAGATTTTATAATTTGATGGACATATAATAAACACTATACTCTGAAAGAAGGCAATACCATGATTCAAGCAGCTTCAACTATGGTGTAATAAACTAAAATATAGCATTGTTTCTAAATGCCTCGTAGGAAAGATGTCTTTCATCACTTTGGAACAAAAGGGCAGAAAGTGGGGGTCCCACTATTATCTCATTCCAGCAGCCGTGTCTCCTTTGATATGAAATGGCTCAGAACCCAATCAGTTTTGCTTCATGTTTTTATTTATTTTTAATGTGTCATGAGGCTCTTTTTCCTTTAGGGAACATGAAGGGAAATAATGGTGATCTTCTTCATCGAATGATTAGGGTTGCTTAGCACCTATCAAAATGACCTCTTCTTTGGTACCTCTAAAGACTTGGCACCCTTAAAACCCCAGGAGCATTTGAATAGCCAACTGCCTCCAAGGTTAAGAGGTTATAGTTAGATATGAAATTGAAACTGGTAACTAGAGAGAGAATGCCCCATCTAAAGTAATACCAGGTCAAAGCCATTTGAAGGCTGTTTACGATACTCGTAGGACAAACAAATATGTGGGATCATGCAAAAAATAATTTTAAGGGGAGCTCAGGATGTCTGGTTTGTAAATTCTGGTTGTGTGATATTAATAAATACCATGGATTTACTTATCAGATGCTGAACACCAACAGAATTATGTCTTCCACCCAGTCCTTTCACTTCACCTGTATTCTTAGATGTTTCCCTTTACTCACTATTGTCACTTAGATGTCTACTTGATACTATATATTTATTATATTAGAATCAGAACTTTTGGTGCCTGCTGCTTAACCATCTCTTACCTCACTTAGTAAGTGATACTACCATCTTTTCAGAGACTATCACCACCACCGTCATCATTGTCATTATCATTATCTTGTTATCATTGTTAAATGACCATACATACAGTTCTGGATTCCTTTATGGGATATCTCTAATTTCCACAGTGAATTAGCAAAGAAAGAGTTATTATTCTTATTTTATACATAAAGACATTAATTTTCCCATGTTCTTCCAAACTGTAAGAGGTGGAGCTCATATACGAACCCAGAGACATTTGGCTCAGATTTTCTGGCTCCTATTTTTGTGTTTTCTCTCTCCTCATGTTTCCATCAGCTCTCAGGAACTAGTTGCAGTTACCCAGGGTCTCCTGCTTTTTTAAGCCTCTAAGTTGAAGTTCACTGTTTTCTCCCACATGAATGCTCTGTCACTTCTTTTCCCCTGCCTGGTAGATAATGGTCATCATTTTGGACTCACTTCACAGTGTGAATTCACTTTCTCTCTGAAGCTTTGCATCTTCATCACTTGAGTCCCAGGAAGACTGCTTGCTTTGTGCTTTACTAGACCTATAACCCACTATTGTCTTCACATATACTTATCTTTGTATTCTCTCTCTTCACCCTTTTTGTTATCCTATCCACCCTTCACTACGCATCTCATCCTCGGTTAGACTTCAGGCTTCTGGAGACAAAGGCAATATCTCATTTGTGACTTTATTATCTAGCACTGTCCCTGACATGGTGTTTATGCTCGAAGAGGGCTTGCTGAATGAATAAGCATAGGCCATCCACTGTGGAGATTGATATGTTACTGCTCGAGAACAGCCTTCATAATAACGTTTCCTTTCATTTGCTATATAGTCACATGGTTCTCATTTTAGCAGAAAATATAAGTATAAGAAAGAAGCTCAATTTTGTTCTTTTCAAAGGATTTTCTTCTCTCATTGTATATGTGTGTGTGTGAGGAAATAAGAATTGGGTTTTGAAAATGTAAATACAACCTATGTTTTCTTCTAAGAGTTTTATGGTTTCATATCTCATTTAAATCTTTATTTTTTATTTTGTTTTTGTATATGGTGTAACAAAGTGACAAACTTTTATTTATTTATTTATTTGCATGTATCTGTGCAGTTTCCCCAACAACTCTTATTGGAGAGACTTTCATTTCCTCTATATTCATACCTTCTAAAGAAAAGAATAGCATAGCAACATTTAGGCATTTTGATATATCTTGAAAGTAGCATTTTAGATTATGAATATATCTGTACTTATACTTTCCTGAATCCTCTTTAGAACTTGAGGTGATGTTCCTCAGCCATTAAATACCTGCTGATATTTTCATAAAGGTTCATTTAAGAAAGGCCATTATAAGGAAATATTAAAATTTATCTACAAAATTTAAAAATATAAAAATAAAAATGTAAATAAAGTTACAGTTAGCTTATTGCAAAGGTCTTTCATTAGTTTTTAGTTGAAATGTTTTTAAGTAATTGCACACATGAAACAACTATCTTTTTAAGAATGGAAGTTTTATATAAGAAGAAACTATCTTTTGAGCATGTACTCTGTGCCAAAAGTTCTCATACCATTAAGTTAATTTATATTTCACCACTTCCCTGTTAAGGAAACCAGTAGGAACCAGCATTTTATTTTATTTATTTATTTATTTTTTTAATTCATTTTTATTGTTAGACTTACTGGGGTGACATCTGTTAGCAAGGATTACATAGGTTTCAGGCATACAATTCTACAGTGCATTGTCAACTTGATGTATAACAAGTTCACCACCTAATGTGACTTCTCTTTCCATCACCTTATATTTAGCTTCCCCCCTCCTCTCCCACCCTCTCCCCTTTCTCCCCTCCCTAACCAGCATTTTAAATAGGTGAGCTTGGTCAAGCCCTCTGGTCAGTATTTCTTTTAACTTTGTAGGGAAGATGTGATGCCTATTCTAGCAAATAAAAAATATTAAAGGCTGAATGATCTGAGTAGGGAAGAGGTGAAACTAGACCTCCTACCCAGTCCCACCTTGACTCCACAGTTGAAGCCACTTTCATTATACCAAATGGTAATGTTGCTCATAAAAAATATATAACTAAGGGGTCTTCCTTGTAAAACACAGATACTTGGTTCTCCAGGAAATCATTGTATGTTGAGAGATTTGACTTTTCAAAGCCTCACAATTTCAAAGTTGTTATATTTTGTCTCTTTCATGTATCACTAATGAATGGGACCAACCTGGAAATAGCAACACTGGGAACCCAGGATTCCATGAGGCAGGAGAAACAATACAGAGTCCAGAAAGTACATGTTCTGGAAGTACTAATTAGGACATAACACCATAAGTGGATTTCAAAAAATTGCTTAGGGTCTGGGAGAGACAGGACATTCAGGAGAAAGAACAAGTTCACACAGGTATGGATTAATAGTGATTTTAAGTCTATTTGAATGAGTAAATTATTACCGTTAGAGACATAAGCAGAGGAATCTGTAGCTAAAATGAAGATATTAACAACACCAACCATGACAGAAACAGGTGTGTGTTCCAAGTATTTGGAAAACATTTTTATATAGTTTCTTACTAAATAAGTACTCATAACTATAACCCTGTAAAAACACATATACTTGTATTGATATGATGAAATGAAGATGGAAATATGAGTACGTGGTATGGAATACAAATAACAGCATTACATAATGAAGTATACATACGATACGCTGTGTAGTTTTATAAATTGCACTAGATTTTGGAAAGGAAACTGCTAAGAGTTTGGTTCTGGTTATCTAGACAAATATTTGGAGCATTTAAAGTGCTGGGATGAATTTTTCCTGGTCAACACAATAAGGCAAAGGGTCAGCTTATGTTCTAGATTGCTTGAGTGCAGTAGGCCAAGGGCATGTATAAAGCTAAGACCAGGAGAGGAGAAGAAAGCAACAAATATCACTTCACAGTGCACATGCTCTATTTCTGCCCACTATAATTGAGTTCAAATTCTGCTGCTGATGGCACAATAAGAAAGTCATGGGCAAATGTAGAAAACAGTTGGTCAAAGTAGAGCTATCCATGAGCTATCTAACTTCATCTTGAGAAAGAATTCGAAATAAGTTTGTGGAATAGACCAAGAGTAAGACTTAGAGGGTAGTCTTGGGTAAATAAATAAAAACTCTATGTTCAGATAATGCTAGATGTAGTGTATCTGTTGTACCTTCTGCTGAGACTCTGTCAGTTAATACAATTAAACTTAAGATTTCTGGTGTCCACTGATCTCACTTGGTCTAATTCAGGATTTTTCAAGTTCACCAACACTGACACATTGGACTAGACCATTCTTTGTTGTGAGGGCTGTCCTGTGCATTGGACAATATTTAGCAAGTATACTGACCTGGGAAGTAAAATTGACCCTGCTTGAGAATCACTGGCTCACGTGGTGGCCATTGCTACAAGTGAGGGAAGTTTGGAAGTGGGAATGAATGCCACTAATACTGGTCTTGTGGCTTTTTTGACATCCGTTGTGACAGTCTCCCTCTGGGCCTTTCTGACACTGAGGATGGTTGAGCCACCCAAATAACACTCAAAGTCCTGAATGATTACCATCTATGGTTTGTAATGGAGGATTTCAGATGGAGAGCTAGAGACCTGTCCCCAAATCACAGGGAAGAACTCCAGTCATAAAACTCTATATCCTATTCCTTTTCTTTACTAGTGGCTTTGTTATATGCTTTGCAGGAAATTTAGATGTGAAGGGAAAGCCTTAGGTATGAAGGGGCAGGCAAAATAAGTAGGACTTTGGGCCCTCTTGCTTTTTCAACCCATCCTTATTTTAACTTGGTCAAAGCAGCACGACTATCACCATTATATGTTGAGAATGGTTAATGTCCCTATTAACTTAATAACAGACAAAATCCTTTGCTTGGTGTATGTATGTATGTATGTATGTATGTATGTATGTATGTAATGCTTGATTGGACTTGGAGAAGACAGTGTAAGGGTTAACAATATTATTTATGTGCTGTTGAAAATCTGTTTTCACGGATAAGATGAGCTGAGACTGCGGGAGTATTTAGTTTGCTTATCTGTGTGGTGGAAAGTGACAGGGACTGAGACCCAGAAAGCCCATGTCTTCATCCATCCCTCATCTCTTTCCAGTTTCATTCATCCTTTCACATCCATAATTCACTCTTCCAGGCTATTGTGAGCTATTCTGCCAAAATGTCTCCTGGCAGAGCCTTGACAAATTGTACCCCATTCTTGAGAATGTAAATGCTCATCCCGATAGCATTTTACTTGGCAATGTTTAAATTCTGTATTAATCTGGACATGTATAACTCTCCTCTTTTTCATCAAATAGAGATAATCTCAGGGAAGGAGAAAGACAGCTTGACTACTCATATCTGCCCTATCTACCTGTTGTACTATCTGAAGTTCTGTATTTTGAGATTGACTTTGTTAAGTAAAGAGATTGACTTCCTTAGTTACCATTTTTCTTAAAAGCAGATGGACATGAAAATTTTGACATATGTATATTTTGTCAGCTAAAGACAAACCATCTATTTCAGGAGGCAGTGTAGCATGTGTGTTAGTTGTGTGCTATGGAATGTATGGTCTGGAATCAAACGGCTCCAGTTCATATTCCAGATTGCCACTTTTAGCAATATTATATCAGACAAGCTTTCTAAGTTTTTATGAACCTCATTTTCTCATTTGTAAAGTAGGGTAATAATGCTTTCTTTATTATAGTTATGGGAATTAAATGAGACTGTACATGTAAAGCATTTTTGAAAATGGTCCATTCTTATTACTACTTAATTCTTAGGGGCCATCCTGCTTGTATATTATAAATTAAATAAAAAATTGATAAGAATAAATGCAATATTGGAAGTGATCTTGGCAATGTCATGATCATCTCTGAATTATTGGAAAACAAGGGTTATAATGAATAAATCAATAACAATATAACTACAGCAAGGATAAATGATATTAAATAAATTATAATGTATTAAATTACCCTTATAAGAACAAAATTCTCACTGTAATAAGCCAGTGGAGTCCCTACATTAGACATTTAAAAATGTGATATGCTTTTCTTCCTATTATACCCAGTCATAGTGGATTTGTGTGTTTCTAATGGAATTTCCACCATCTTGTTTGACTGTGACCCCTATAGGACCAAGAATTTTTGAAAGAGTGAGTCTTGCCTTATGTGTTGCAGAGAACTTTCAAAAAGATTGTTAATGTCACAAAAAGTTATATCACATATTTTAGATATAAAAACGGTTTTATAAAAATGTGATGATTAGCATATTTACCTAAATAAGTGTCTTCTGACTAACATTTTATTATATTTTTAATCTGGATCTTAGAAATAAGAGAATAGTCTAGTCAAATTGATATTACCTTTGCTAATGGAGTATGTTCTAGAAGTGTAAGGAAAGTGTTGTATAGAAGGAACTAAATAAATGTTTGCAGAATGTGGAAAACATTTGTTTCTTAATAATGCCATTGCTTACACTACGCATGTTCTTACTGTTGCTATGACCTTTTCAGTTAGCCAACTGGGCATTTTCATACAGCTTGTACCAGGTACCACTGGGCGATGTAACCAGTGATCTGGCCATTATGCCAAAAAAGATTTTGCTTTAGGGACCTAAACTGTTAATATCCACATCACAGATTTTATTACCAAGTGGTACATGCTCCATGCTGCATGACCATGTCAGGAGTGAGAACCACCAGTCTCTGTAAGTAGACCTTCCAAAGATCTGAGTCTTTGTAGATCTGTGGAAGGTCTACTTATGAGATTGGTGTAAAAAAATTCTATTCATATGAGACCAGGGGAAATCATTTCTTTTTCTTTTCCCTGTGCTTCCCCTATTCTGTAATACATACAAAGCCAGTGGAGTCAGCTCAGGATCGCAAAGTTAACACTCCCTTCTGTTTTCCAAGAGGTCTCCAAATAAACTATTTTATTCCAAAAGGAAAAAAAAAACCAATTTAAATTAAACAGTAATGGATAATCATTTAGCTTATCAGAGAGCATTGCTATTCCTACATTACTTTTTTTTTTTTTTTGCTATAAAATCCTTATGTTAATCACTGTTTTCTCATTTTATATTTCAGTTAGTGCAAAAACTTATGCTGGCACTTTAATATAATGCTGTCTTTTTTCAGCTTCTTTTATTGAGTTGTAGTAAAGAGAGTCACACCTTTCATCACTACGGCTTACCTCTGCCATTCTTTCCTGGGCAAACTGCTTGGGCTGGCAGAGGCCCTGTAGTTACAGGTTATCTCTTGGTGGACATAAAGTGCGGTGGAATTAAAGCCATCTCACCCCCTGAAATCCCCTTACAAGCCATCAAACCAAGGACAGTGTTTTCTGTTTTCTCCCACAGACTATAAGCAGCAGTATGCTGGGATGATAACGAGGCTAGATATGAAAACAGGAGTACCTAATATTCTGAAAATCATTCCAGTGCAACCAAATACATTTTCAGATGATTCCATTTAATTTTTTTTAAATTCTAAGAGTATGTTTCTGTGTAAATTTCTGAATTTTGTTTAATCCTTTTGGAAATTTATAATAAAAAAGTTCAATGCTAATAAACCTCAGTGCTTTCTTATATTTTATTATACTAATAACCATTTATAATTTATATGCATTTGCATGTAATTTAAGATTAGTTGATATATCTAGATTTAAACCACTTCTTCCCTAATAAAAAAAGAGTGCATTTGTTTGAACTGCAGTAATTCTGAATATAAAATGACTTAGATGTGTCTATTGTAACTGCATAGTTAAAAAGAAAATAACTATCGAGGAAATTCAAAATTTAAACAGGATAACACAGACTATACATTTAAACTACTCACTTAACAAACTTTTAAGCTATTTTAAGGAAAATACAGAGCACTGAGCAGTGCTCTTATCTATTCATTAAAGACTAATTTTCTTTTAGGCCTTCTTTTCCTACTGTAAAATTTGTAGTTTAGTTTGTGTTACTCTGTATATAAAACTAATAAAGCTGAATATTTTTCAATAGACATTAGCCTTTCACTAATTCAGAATGACTATTTCTTTAATTAATCCAAATTAGATATTATGTTTTTCCTCAGACAAAATGTATCTTTACATCAATTAAATGAGAGTTTTTTATGAAATGTTCCCTAACAGAGACTATGTAATTGAGATATAATTGTTTGTAGATGAAAAATAACTGCCACTTTCATGGCAAATGTAAGTTTAATGCAGATTATTTCCATGGTTATGATGTGTTTTATGTGGCTTTTTATACCACTGTTTGGGAAGCATTTGTAGTATCAGTTGAGGCAAAAGCATCTTAATGTTTGTTTTAGTGTTTGGCAACAAATACAGTCTATAAAATATGTAGTGGTTAATATTAAAAGCTCTTGCCAAATTATAACATAAAGAATTTATTCGGCCTCTTTAAATGCATCAATTTAAAGCTTTAGCTGAATGAGTTCTCATTTAGCATTCGGGTTTTATATGATTTTCAGCAGGTTAACCCTGAGAAATTAGGAGGCATCTTTTTTTTCCCCAATGGGCACAGCCTGCAAACTGAGGATCTTAATGAGCCTGCCTCACTCCTTGTCTTTAGAGAACCACAGCTGGTGAGCACATTCAGTGCCCGTGGGGTTTGCCCCGTGATCAGAGCACAAAAAGTACTCCTTTTGAGCCATCTGTGTGGAAGGAAAGAGATGACAAGAAGTGTTAGCCCTACAGAGTTCCCAGTTTTCTTTACCATGGTTGTGTTTTCTCAAGGTTGTCTTTACTTAGGATTGGATTACAAACTTCTTTCTACCAAGTCCCCTCTCCCGTACCATTCCTCACTCCTAGTAAGGATCAGGTTTCTTTTAGAAGTCAGGTTGTACAATTTTTCTCATGCTGTATTACATGCTTGAAGCAAGAGAATCTAGAATGCTTTCAGGAAGATACGGCAATGTCTTGCTGGTGCAGGAAGCTAGGCATGGGAAGACAAACGCTTGTTTTTCTTTGTGGTCAGACATCTATGCTTACAAACCACCTAGCCTAAGGCAAGTTATTTAACCATTTTGGGATTCATTTTCCTCATCTCTAAGTTAGAGGATTAGAAACAGTATATGAAAGCATCTGGTATATATGGAATAGGATAGAAGATAGCTTCAACATTTAGATATATGTGAAGAATGGAAAGCGGGGAAAGAAATGAGAAGGTAAAGGAGGAAGATGAGAGCTGTGTGGATGCTGGGGGGCTGGTTAGGAGATAATGGAACCTGGATCACTTACAGCACAGATGTCTTCCTTGTGAATAGAAAGGGAGAAACACTGCAGTATTCATTCCAATTCATCACATTTCTGAAATGACTGAAAAAACTGTATTGTTCTCAGGAAAAGGCAGGATCAGGATGATCAAAGAAACACATGTGGGGCTTATTAGAACAGAATATTATCCTGCACTACAAGGTAATTTATTTTTTATTGTTGGATCTACTTAGACGTCTTTTTAGCATCTTATTTTATTAGTATCAGGTGTACAAAACAATGTAGTGATTAGACATTTTTATACACCTCACAAAGTGATAACCCCAATATCTATTACCCATCTGATTCTGTATAATAATTATTACAATGTTATTGACTATATTCTCTAGGCTGTACTTCATATCTCTGTGACTATTGTTTTCTTTTTAAAATACATTTGTATTTTAGAGTAGTTTTATATTTACATTTGTATTTTAGAGTAGTTTTATAGTCACGAAGATGGTACAGAGTTCTCATACACCCCAACCCAGTTTTCTTACTGTTCACATCTATTTCTATGGTCCATTTGTCACAAATAAACAAACATTGGTACATTACTATTCATTAAATTCCGTAATTTATTTGATTTCATTGGTTTCCTCTTAAATTCTTTTTTCTGTTCCAGGATCCCACACATGATACCACATAATATTTAATTGTAGGTTTAAAGAGAAGTTCTCCAATCTCTGACATTTTTTCAGGCTTTCCTCATTTTTGATGATCTTGGCAGTTTTGAGGAGTCAGTTATTTTGTAGAATATTCTTCCAGTTGAATTTGTCTGACCCTTTCCACGTGGTTTGACTGGGGATATGCATGGATTATGGGTTTTAGTGAGAACAAGTTAAGAAGTGATTTGTTATTCATTTCACCTTGCCATATGATATCAACATGACTTATTGATGATTTAACTTTGATCCCCAGCTAAGGAAGTGCTTCAGGTGTCTCCATTGTCAATGCTCCCACTCCCTTCTCACACCTTAGTCTTGGCAGCAAGACACTAAGCACAACCTACACTTAGTTGTGCTCTGTCTCCTTGAGGGGGAGGTTCCTTTGTAAATTATTTGAAATTCTTCTATTCAGAGAGTTGTCTCTTTTCCTATGCTTACTCATTTATCTAATCATTTATCTCTATCTGTATGAACGCATTGACATTTATTTTATATTCTGGGTTGTATTAATACTACTTTATTTATTTTGTTACTCAAATTATTCTGGTTTTGGCCATTGGAAACTCTTTCAGGTTAGCTCCTGTGTTCCTTTGTCATGCCCTCATCGTTTTTGCTTCTTGAGCATTTCTTCACTTTCTGCCACTATGTGATACTCTAAGCTTATATGAGGGCTGTCCAGAAAAAATCCAGCCATAAATGCCTCTATTGTTCATATTATGTGGCTGGATACTTTCTGGACAACCCTTCTATTGTATATTCTATGCTCTGGTCTACAATCAGCCACAATCTCTCTACAGGAGCTCCAATTCCTTTTATTGGAGAATGGTATTAGAAACCAAGATCTGTGTGCTGGGTGTACCTATTATTATTGGGGTGTCATTGTTTCTAGTCCCTCTAGAGCTAGAAAATATATATATGTATACTAACCTGTGTGTGTGTGTGTGTGTATATATTTATTTGTTTATTTCTATATCTGTCTACATGTATATATATTAACTATTTAAATGAGTTCATACTAATGTTTCTAAACCTAATACTATTCTACATAAATTATTCTAGACTTCTCTGTTTGTCTGTAACCTCTCATTCCAATAGTGAGATACCTGACTGCTACCACTGGTCATGTATTCATGTATGATGGTTTCAGAATTGTTAACTTGCATCCCATTGAGGAACAACTTTACTGACTGTAGTACAGTGTTTATACACAGTTGCTTTTATCTCTTGTCTAATACTTTGCATTCATTCCCAAAGTTACTTAGGTCAATGCCTTTTTAAGCCACCCTCTTAAAGTAAGCTTATGTCATACTTTTGTAATATAGTGAGATTCTTTTGTCACAGTATACATTCTGTCCTGGGATCCCCTAACCTAACAGCTAGTGATTTTTAGTTTGCATGTATTAAGATTAACTCTTTGTTCTATGAAGTTCTGTGAGTTTTGACAGATATACAGTATCATGTGCCTATAACTACATTACCATACAGACTATTTTCACCACCCTTAAAAATTCCCTGTGCTTCACCTAGTCAATGGTCCTCTTCCTCAACCCTTGTAATCTGTCATCAGTTTCTTATCTCTATATTTTTGCCTTTTCCAGAATATCATATAAATGGAGTCATAAAGCATGTAGACTTTTCAGATAGACATATTTAGTAAAACGCACTGAAGATTCATTCATTTTATTGTTGAATAATATTCTCTGCAGATGGATCACAGTATGTTTACCCATTCAACTTTTAGAGAACATCTTGGTTGTTTCCAGTTTTTGGTAATTTTGAAGAAAACTGCTCCAGACATTCAATTGAAGGATTTGGTGTCGACATAAATTCAAATCAAATGGGTAAATACCTAGGAGTACAACTGGTAGAACTTACAGCAAGCCTATTTTTATCTTTATAAGAAACTGAAAGACTGTCTTCCAAAGTGTTTATACCATTTTGCATTCTAACCAGCAATGAATGAGAATGCTTTATCAGAAATATTTTTAGATTTTAGCCATTCTTTTTTTTAAAAATTCATATTTATTGTTAGACTTATTGGCCATTCTAATAGGCATGTAGTGACATCTCATTGTTTTAATGTGCAATTCCCTAATAACAAAGGACATTGAGCATCTTTTCATATACTTACTTGCCATCTATTTATCTTCTATCGTGAGGTTTCTGATCAGCTCTTTTGCCCATTTTTAGTTAGGTTATTTGTTTTCTTATTCTTGAGACTTGAGAAATCTATATTTTGGGGCATATTTTAGATGCACATATTAGATAACATGATTTGCAAATATTTTGTTCCTGTTGTGACTTGTCTTTTCATTCTGTTAGCTATGTCCTCCTCAGAGCAAAAGGTTTTCTTGTTTTTAATTTTTATTTTCATCCTGTTTTAATCTGCAACTTTCTTCTTCACTATATGGAATGGCTCAACTTATTTTTAGAGTAAATTACACTATTTCTGTTACTCTACATAATTACCTATTATGTTGTATTTAAAAGAACTGCTGTATATGCAGTGGTGCAGCTCATAATCTTAATTTTTCCCATTCTGCATGCAATGAGAGCTGTGTTTGTCAGAGTGGCCACACAGGGCCTCTCTAATAATCTAAAAACCAGAAAAACAAGCACAGAACTGGAGGAAAACTTTTGCATTCTATACAGAGTACAACAAACATGGCATTGGACTTAGGGGCCTTGGTTCAAACTCTTTGAAAGGTGGACGAGGCACTGGCATTGGTGCATAGTTTCTCAAAAAGAGTACTTTGAAAGCGACCACAGCAATATTCAGTGATGAGGCATGTAGCACTTTTTCTAGGATGAGTTCGTGAAATTGTCAGATCTTGTACATGCATGTGTATATATATGTATGTGTGGCTCATTCACATATATGTATGTATAGTGTGTTGTGTGTATATATGTGTGTGTGTACACACACACACACACACACATACATATTGTAATGGTAGTATTTCAAATTATTAAGAAAAGGATAAACTATACTGAAAGATCTATACTGCATGATAGTAGAGTGTTGGTCCTAGAGGGTATTAACTCAGTTCTCTTTTGCACTAAATGGGAAAAAACTAGTACTTACCTCGAAAAGCAATTATGAGAGTTAAATAAATTAATGTAGGTAACAAGCTTAGAGTAGACCTTGGCCCTAAGCACTAGTAAGTGTGAACCATTATTATTATTTTTCAAAATATAAAGTTTAAACTGTTGTCTAACCATTTAAAAAAATAACCCTTCAATGTCTAGTTGCATCCTATACAAACAGGTGCTCATTTAATTGTTAATTTGTTCTCGTATTGATTCATTTTGACTTCCTAAAATAAACAATTTTGAACTTTGTTATGAAAATATTAAGTGGTAACAGATTCTTTACAGGATATCTTTTTTAAATCATATCCAAAACAAGGATACAAATTCAGATGCGTAGAGGGACCAGCATGTAAGTTGCTGAAGTACACTGGATGGAGGATGTGATGATATGAAATAGACCTCACAGCCCATATAAAAAAGACATCTGCTTTCTAACTCTGCCTGATTTTTACCACGCAGAAAAGAGTGCATATTTTAAAGAAAATCTTAAAATTTAAATTTCCATGCAAAATTTTATAAATATTGGCTTGAATTCAAAATTTTAAACACTTTAAGAGACAGCCCAAATATATCTCTGTAGGTCTTTGTCAGTGCATATTGTTTGTCTGAAATCTGAGCTTTCTGCAAACCTGTGTATCTCCATTGTACCTTTCACAGTACAACCTAGGAAATACAGCACGATACTTATTTTTTGTTGAATCCATTTCTTTCTGAGCTTCTCTGATGCTAATAAATGCTTTGAATCAATAATAATAATAATAATACCTTAATTTGTTAGCCATTCATTTTAAATTTAAGGTGCTGTTAGATACTCTATATTTACTCTTTTAATTGTTACAATATTTCATCAGATTACTTTTATCATTTAATAGATAGAAAAACTAGGAAGCTAAATTACTTTTCTAAGGTACAAGTTACTTTTTTAAGGCTTAGAATGCAAAAAGTACAGGATAGAAAGAAGTCTTGCACTTACAAATGGGTAGCTTACCAAATGTTAATTTGTAAATCAGTTGTTTGGCACACAGCATTCATTTCCCTGCAGAATTGTTTCAGATGGCAGTTACATTTCCCCTGAGGCTTGTCCACAAAAGACTATTCAGCCTTAATGTATCTGAAGTAGTGTACATTTTCTATGAAGATGTGTAGAAAATAGAACTCTTGTAATTCTAGTAATTAAATGAAAGAGAAAAAAGTAAAATTGAGAAACTTAAAATGTATTCTGAATGCTGATGCAGAGGAAAGAAGGACCCAGAGAAGGATGTAGAAATTGGAAAATAATTTTGTTGAGATTTTCAGGGGAGTTCCTGGACACTTTTAAAGCACTTGAAAAATTAACAGAATCGTGTTCTGATTTTATTTCATGACTTCTGGAGTTTTTAACCCTAATCTCATAATTAAATGCTGTTTCTGGTGCACATCATAGAGGGAGACAAAAGACATGAAAGAAAATAGAAAAAGAGAATACAGATGGAGGCAGATTTAATGATGCAGAAGTTGGGAGACAGTAAGGGAGAGAAATTTAAATATCATGCTCGTGTTTCCACAACCATGACAGAGGTGGAAATAGCTATCAACTATGGGTAGTGAAAAGAGAGAAGCATAGTTTTTGATTCCTTGTGAGAAAGGCAAAATTATGTTTGTGGGAGGGACCTTTTCTCTGAGAAATTGCAGAGGCTATTACCAATTTTTTAGTCCATCATCTCAGGGTATCTTAGTTATAATCTGTGGCAAAGGTAGGATTGGTACAGAGTTGAGGTGTAGAGTGCAAACACAGTTCTAGTGTACTAAGTATTTAGAATTCTGAATAGTTTTTAAACACAGAAGGGCTTTCACCTCAAATAAAAATTAAGAGTATTTTAGCGCTTAGTTTTTATTCCCCATATTGTTTAATTTTCAGCTAGGGGAGTATAAAGTAGAGGTTTTCTATATATTTGAGATGGTTTAAGTTGAGAAAGATGAACAGTCCCCCTGACTCTTTCGGAGTGTGGTTGGAAACAGTCATGTAAACAATGTAAAATGCATTGACAGACAAACACAGCTTTACCTAGAAGTGTAAAAGAGGAAGACAATGGGGAGAGAGGAGTTGTCAAGTCATAGGACAAAAACAAGCCAGGATGAAGAAACCAAAACTAACCAAACAAATGGACACCACAAAGTGAACAAGGCAGACTGTGCAATATTTCCCTTTGTTGTTCTTTCTTAAGGAAGTTAAGATTCTTCTCTGACCCTCCTTTTCAACATCTTCCTGGGTTTACTGGCCAGTGAAACTAAATTACCTATCATCTATTCTGATCTAACAGCAACACAAAAACATCCAAAGGCTTGCTGGGTTGTTGCAGCACCGGCAGAACTTGTTAATACAGCTATATTAAGTGGGAATTTTATCCTAGCTATAACTATGTCTTCATTTTGTTTTTTTTTTGTTAAAATCATTTGAATTTAACATTCTGTTCTCATTGGTATTTGTTATTACAATTTTCAGTAATGATAAAAAGGAAAATTTCTTCCTTCTGAGAATTCTTATATACACCAATGGGATGATTGTGTTCTTTTGGGCAAGTAAAATTAAAATTCACTTTTCATGTAAAGTTGCAATTTCAAATCACCTTTTAACCTGCAGGAATTTTAAGATGGTTAAAAACATGTTTATGATAAAGTTAGCAATAAAGTGTTTCTAAAGCCCTATATTATGCCCCAAATAATATATACATATGTACATGCATGTTATTTATATGTAATATATATCTATTAATATTCACTTTGCATATGGTAATTAAAATAAAACGAATTAAAAACTGGTAAGATCAGGGTTATAGCAATAATAGAAGTAGTTTATATTATATTCATATACTATAGAGGAAATACAAAAAATTTCATCTTAGATAGACACAGTTTGGCTGAGATATCCAATAATATTCGTCTAAAGAATTCTAGATTGATCAAGTGAAGACTTTCTAGAATCTAAAGTGTCACCTCTTGAGTCCTTACTGATTATATGTTGATCATACTACAATTTTGCAAACTATTTAGCATTTTATATATTATAAATAGCCAGTGTAGACTTAGGAGGCAATTAAAATGGTCTTAAAAATACAATCTCATCTATCTCTATTATTTAGAATCTCCACATAAAGCTATTAGGACCTGAGACTGTCTAGAAATTTTACATTTTACTTGGGAAATGCTGGCTATATTCACGTATGTATTACCTTGTCTTTCTCTAAGTAAATTTTGAATTCCTTTAAATAAGGAGCATGTGTTCTATTTCTTATATTTTCTTCTTCCACATTGACCGGAGCCAGGATATATTACTTACAGACACTTAAAAGAGGAACACAAAAAATTTCATGCAATTTTTACTTAGTATACACAGCCTTCTTTGCTAATTGCTTTATACATGAAAGTTTTTTCTCACCAGCTAGATTTTAAGCACCTCATTGGTTAGGGTCTTGTTGCACGGTATAATAGTTTGGATCTCATTACTGTTAACACATGTGGGTGCAGAATAGCTTCTCAGGAAATAGTCAATTAGTCAAATAGGGAGGCAAATAAGAAAGAAAAAGAAAGGCAGGCACTTTTGGATTAAACTGTGGCCTCTAAAATCCATATAATTATTTTATAGCTTAATTAGATGTTTTTCTCAGTACATAGCACATCATTAAGACTTGATAAATATGCTTCCTTAATACTATATTTAATGAAGAGTAATAAAAATACGAGGCCGGCAATAAAAGCTATTCTATTGTTATCTCTTTACCTCCTGGTTGGTGAGCAAATGCGATGAAGTTAAACTGGGAGGTAGATTAAATTTGAAAGATTTGGATCATTTTCTTGGCTAATTCAGGAGACCATTTGTTTCCTTTAGGCAGTCAAAAAGGTGTTAAAGGATTAGAGCAGAGAAAATTCCAGCATGTTGTGCTGTAAGATAGATTCCTGGATAATCAGATAGAACTCGGAACAAGATTGAAAAACCTATCTCATCAAAGTTTCTACCTAATTTCACATCTAACAACCTCTTCCTTTCTTTTTTTTTTTTTTTCCCAAGAATGAATAGAAATAAACAGGAGTGATGAGATATTTTCCTGTAGATAAACAGTGTTTTATATTTGGTAGTTGACTGTGATATGAATGGATGTAAATGAAAGAATAATATTTTTTTAATTAAGAAAGAAATCTTTTTTTTATAGGTTGTAGCTATGTCATTTTATTCTTATTTTTAAGGGGATAAGAATTAGAAATGAATTTCTTATCTATTTTTACCTTGTATGTCCCCTGTTGTCTCTTCTAATGGTTCTGCATGCAATTCACCCACTGTCAGGCCATGGGGGGATATGGAGCAAGGATCAGCAGGTACATTTCAAGGCCCAGAAGCCTGAGTAATTGGAGGTTAAGGCAGGTAAGGATAGCATTATGGCTTAAATAATTAGTGGAAAGTAAAACAATCAAGTGGACAGGAATCCTGGTAGACAAAACCAGATTAGGATGGGTAGGATGTGAAGCTCATTTCATCACCAACAATCAGTATTGCCAAGAAACAACGTGAAGGGCTTCCCTGGTGGTGTAGTGGCTAGGCTTCGGCACTCTCAACGCCGTGGCCTGGGTTCGATTCCCAGCAAGGGAACTACAACTCCCTACCCACAAAAAAAAGACAAAAAAAAACAAACAAACCCAAAAACAGGAACAAAGTGAGACACCTGTTAAAGGTGGTAAAGTGAGATTTCATTCAATCATAACTATTGCAATAGAGGAGACACCTCAGTTTCCTGAGTTCAACTCCACTACAACAAAAATTAGAACTGTTTAAATGCTGTGTGTGCTAGAAGAAAGGCACTGAAGGGTGTTAAGGGCGATTTGGTTCATATGACTAGACCATCTCTATTTGCTAAATGACATATGTCCAGATGAGAAACAAACTCCTCATATCTTTAGGACAGGAGGTTGTGGTTCAAGTTAGAACAAGGCACCCATTGAGTTAAGCCTTCACTCTCCTGCAGGGACCGGGAGCAAGGCCGTTTCCCTGCATGTTTGTATTTCAAAGACAGATCTCAGGTCCTTAAGAAGACATTTCTGGATGATAGAAAATTTACATCTTAAAGTGATGGAAAAGATTTATAATTGCATGTTTTCTATATTGACGGCTCTAAGAGGAGGTTCAGGGGCCTATAGGCCTGTCACTAGGTTTTGACTAAAATAAACAGTAATTTCTCCTGGCAGCATTAAGTTATCTCAGGCAGCTATTTTAAGGGACGTTAGAGTCACCCTAGGGACACGGCTTTAAGTTGTTAAAAGTCAGGCCAAAGTTTGGTCAAAAGTCTCTCAGGGCAGGAATTTGGATGGAGTTTGCAATCCTCATAGACCAAGGTTGAGGCCTAGGTGAGAACAGGAATCAGAGGAGCCTGGGCTGGGTCCAGAAGGGAGTCTGTGTCAGTACCTCGTCTCAAGCAGATTTTCCTGCTTGTACACCCGAAAAGCCTGGGGAAGAGCATGCTCATCTTGGCGTGTTGAGGTACGGATGAGATAATTACTGTTAGAAATACTGAAAAAGCTGTCATTCTAGTATTCTTCTCACATTGAATTTAATCTGCTTCCCAGCTCAATGTTTATCCTCATATTGTTTCAGGAGAATCATACCAGGAATAAAAAAACATAGTTGTCCCACTTACATCCCCAACCCCGAGTCCTTTCCCAGAAGACACAAGGAAATTCATTGGTGATGGAGGTCCCTCTAGGTAGCAAAACCTTTAGTATGTGGCATTAGCCTTGTGATGTGTTCGAGCATTATGGAAAGAGACAAAGAGAAATGCTAACATTAGCTCACCAAAATATGTTGGTGCAAAATCATATGTGGTCTAGTATTATCTCAATAATCCAATGCTCCAAATACCTGCTACCTTAGCTGATGTGCTCCTATTACCATATCAACCACATCCCATAATAGGCCATTCCAACTTACAGAGTGAGTCAGCACTCTTCTTTCCACACACAGAGGTTAGAGAAGCTGGTAGAGACTGCTCTAGGGACTGGCACAGTGCAATCTGGGAAAATTCTTGGGTGATGTGTGCTCCACTCTCTGAGATCCAGGCCAATCCACTATGTTTTCTCCCAATTTTATTATTTTGCCCTCCTTTGGCCTTTTTATTTCTCTAGAAGTCTTCTGTGTTAAGTCTAGACAGACTTGTCTCAACTATATAGCCCCAAATGTCTTCTTTTTATTTGAGGTGGTGAGTAACAGAAGTAATGTAAAGATACACAATTTTGTTCAAAGGAGTACAGTGTGAGGTATAAGGCAGCCACTGCTATTGTAATTAAATACTTTTCTATGAGTAATAAAATTTCAGTTATCAATAATAATGGTTCCCCTGAAAAATATGCTTATGTTTGCAACAATAACCAATTTCTACCTTTTGGAATAACTGCATTAATTTAGAAACTTTGTTTAAAGTAATATTATGCTTCAAGATACTTATTTGACCCCAGTTAAAGCCAAATCTGTGCTGCTGGAGTGACTTGTCTTTCCTATGTTAATGTAAACACTTACTTACTTAAATAAAGTAAACAGTTTCTTTGGAGTGATTATATTTTTCATTTGTTTGTGTTTTTCATTTTAATTTCTTTATATAAACTGTTAGTTTATAGAAATTAAATTTTACATGCCAGGATTTTACATCCTATTATTTGGTTGCAGTCATTAATTCTCCACATGCTTTTGTAGATTCCTTCAGACTACGTAAACAAATGTTATTTGCAAATAAGAATAGTTTTATTTTCTTTCCAATATTTATGCTTTCTCTTTCCTTTCTCCTTTCTTTCCTTCCTTCCTTTCTTCTTTCCTTTTTTAAATTTTTTGTCTTACAGCAGTGGGTAGAAATTTGAATACTACATTGAATTGAGTAAGTAGGGTGAGAATAAATATTCTCTCCTTATTATTAATCTTAGAGGAAAAGCAGTGAGTCTTTCATCATTAAATGTTAGCTGTAAGATTTGTGTAGATGTTCTTTATCACATTGAGGTAATTACCTTCTCTTATTAACTTTCAGAGAGTGTTTGCAATAAATAGGTACTATATTTTGTCAAATTATTTTTCTAGGTCAATTTATATGATCATATTATTTTTCTTCTCTAGCATGCTGATATGATGGAGTACATTGATTGATTTTCAAATGTTAAGCAAGACTTTCATATCTGGAATTAACCCTGCTTGTTTACATTGTATAAATTTTCTCATACATTTTTATTCAATTTGCTAACGTTTTGTTGAAAATTTTAAGTCTAAGTTCTGAGAGATATTAATATGTAGTTTCCTTTTTTGTACTATCTTTGTCTGGTTTTAAAATCAAGGCAATACCGGATTCATAAAATGAGTCGAGTACAAGTAATATGTTTAGTTGTCCAAATTTATAAGTACTCAGTTATCCATCACCAATAGAAGGAATCCATATATTGTGGTATTTTTTACATTAAATGTAATACTCCAGAGCAATGGGAATAAATGGACCAAAACTACATACAAAAATATACCTCGGTCCCAAAAACATTACTTTGAGCAAAGAAGCCAGCCACAAAACAGTATATTCTATAGGATTCAGTTCATGAAAATAACCAAACAAAGCAAATGTAAGCTATGATGTTAGAAGTCAGGATACTGGTCATCATTTGGAGGAGTAGTTCCTAAATGGGGGCACAAGGGATGGCTTTCTGGGGTGCTGGCCATATTCCGTTTCTTTTTTCTGGATGTTGTTACACAGATATGACTTTTTTGGACAGTTCACTGAGCTGTGTACTACATACCTGTTTCTGTATGTTTGTGATGCTTTGATTAAAATATAAAAACAATATCCACCACCCATCACCAGCCCCACAGAGGACCTCCCCTCCTACACATGCTCTTTACTTCCTGCTTGAATTTACAGGGAGCAGGGTCACATGACTCAATGCTCACATAAGCATAAAGATGAAAACAGTTGTTTTATATTGTGTTTGACTAGGAGAACATGAATTTCATTGTTTTCAAAAAAGAGCTGCCATCTGTATTTGCTTCCTTGTAAGCCTTAGGATTGAACAGAACAGCCTTATTGGTGTCCTATGTGCAATCCACATAAAAAGTCTGATAACCATTCACATTTCTAGCAGAGAAAATGTATTAAAAGGTAATTCTGCCTACTATTTTCATTTGATGTGCACTCTTTCATGCTTATTTTGTACTTGAATATAGTGGTATCAGAGTATTTTTTTTATAACAATACCCAGTTAATTACAAGTAATTTAGTCTGACAGCATCTGTCATTGTGGCTATATATTTTTTTAGTGTTCTGTACTTAAGGCTGATAATTGAATAGAGATTTATTCAATATATATTAGAAAATAGAAATTGTGATTAGTTAAGTACATTAGGAATCTGAGAACATCCTGGCTTCAAAACCATAAGCAGGAATGTTAGATTCCAGTGGTTACTGGTATTGTCTTATATTTTATCAGAGCTAACAGTTCACTGAGAACTACTTCCACCCAAGAGATTCAAAGTTCTTAAGACTTCATATGCTTAGAAAGACCCCTGACCCTTCTAAATATCTCTGATGGTTTGTAAAACAGCACACTGAAAAGAAGTCTGAAACACTGAACATTCTGAGGAACAGGAAAACTTCTTTGAACAAAATCAATTCACTTCAACTGTAATGTATTCTCACCACCAAGCTGCCCTCACAAGAAACAGTTTCTATTGATCCACTCATCCTGATCACCCTCGCTCTCCTCTTCTCTACTTTATTTCACAATCTTCAGGAGAGGAAAGCTTATTTTAAAAAAAAAGTTGGTAGATGTTACCTTACATGTTCAGACTGACAACATACAAAACTGTGATTTGAATATCATTAAACATTAACTAACAGTGGTTCTCAAACTCTAGCATCACCTGAGAATCACTTGCAAAGTCATTAAAATGCAGATACTCAGATTTTAGATCCATAGATTATGAATGGGGCCTGGATTCTGCATTCTTAACAGACATCCAGATAATTCTGATACCTTGCTGAATAACTGAAAATTCCAAGACTGATGAGTATTTTTGCAAAAAAAAAAAAAAGAAACATTATTTTTTAACACAAATGGCAATAACAACTGGGTATAAATGGCACTGCCATATACCAGTTATATGATTTAAAACCTAAGATATTAGAAAATATCATGTATCATTTATTCATTATGTAACTATTTACTAAACACTTTTGTGCCAGGACTGGAAGATGTAATGGTGAAATATTACTGAAAAAGCTGACAGTGTACTAGAGAAAGTAGAAAAGTAAGTAGGTATGCTTGTGGCTGAATAGTGCTATGTGGCTGGTCTTCAGTTAAGCCTTGTTTCTTTAGGACAAACTAACCATTACGAAAATTCAGAATCCAAATCATAAAGAGGCTTGAGTACAAACATCACCCATTATATGGAAACTCTGGCCTCATCTGTGCCCCTGGGGATGTTCTTGAATGCTCCTAGTCTTCAAGCTGACTGGGCATCTCTGCGCCAAAACACTTAAAACAAAAACCAAAAAATCAGAAAACAGAAGTCCTCGCATTCTACGTGGCTAGTCCTCTAGGTCCTCCAGATAACCACTCATTCCACGTACCTTCAAGAGTCAGAGTGCAGATGACCCACACCCAAGGGTTTGCAGCCCTACCATGACTGTCAAAGAGATTTTTCTAAGTTACAGTACCCCATATTGGATACCTAGGCAATTCCTTATAAATGGAGGGGGCTACTCAGCAGTAGAAGGGTTTTTCTTCCACCAATACCTCAGTTACGTTCCAAAGCCAAGCATAGTCCTTAACCATTAGTCTTTCTCTCACTTTGCGGTGCCCTTCCTCTTTTCACAGGGCACATTCTCACTCCAAGTCACAGGCCAGTATTGCTTACTCTTCTCTTTTCAGGATCTGAATTTTGGAATTTGAAGTTCCCTCTTAAGAGTTCTTCCAGTTATCTAGAATACTTTGTTTACTTGATTCTCTGAGTGAGAGACACCATGGTGGGCATATGCCAACACTATCTTTTTTCCCTACTCTTCTAGTATCAGGCACCATTAATTACTTTTTCCAGTTATCATAATTAGGCAGAGGATTGATCTGGCTGAAACCAGAAGAGGGGCCAGTGTGAGTGTCCAATGTTTTGATGACATAATGGATGAAAAAAGTCAATTGTGATTTTATGTTTCTCATTTTTTGAGGGAGTTGTTACATCTTTAGCATAGGTTTTGGGTAGAAAAATAATTATAAGATAGTGAAATCACACATAAAATAAAAAATCATCATCTCATACTTTTGCCTAGGCAAATTAATATAGGTATGAGTATACATTTCAATGTGTGTGTGTGTGTGTGTGTGTGTGTGTGTGTGTGTATGGTATTTATGTCAGTGTGTCTATATCTATATATATATCTCCATATATATATATCTATATATATCTCCATATATATATCTATATATATATCCATATAAATCTATCTCTATATCTCTATCACTATATGTATATGCCTATATCTATATTTATCTATATCTAGACATTCTTTCCTATTTCCTTGACCAAGGCAAATACCACAAGGGTCACAGTATGGCAGAACTGGAGGGAATAACTCCAACATTGGGTACCATAGACCCCAGTAATACTCTGCCAAGGTTGTGAGCCTGCTCAATGCCCCACCCAGTTGACAGCCCAGAACTAACTTGAGTTGTCCACAACAATTCTGATTCTCCTGGAATCCCTCAACCCGGTCTCCCCTTGCAGTTAGATTTACATCAATTTGCCTTAGCATTATGGAACCAAAATGAATCTGAACAAGGGGAAACTTTGGTCTAGAGAGTTTGAAGACCTGCCTGATTTGGCCATGTTCTGAGTAGTGGAGCCATTTAGTTAGCCAATAAACTTTATTACTCATTAATCATTTCCTATTGATTATTTTATTTTTAATTTTTTAATGTCAGGAAGTAAAA
This sequence comes from Lyroderma lyra, assembly GCA_004026885.1. Classification (NCBI taxonomy): domain Eukaryota; kingdom Metazoa; phylum Chordata; class Mammalia; order Chiroptera; family Megadermatidae; genus Lyroderma; species Lyroderma lyra. Next base: position 103,513 of record PVJL010002275.1, read on the forward strand.
CTACATACTTTCTTTTATCTGCCACAGAGTTTAGCTCACAGCTGGTTACAGAGGACCTTGTGTCTCAACATGTGATCCAAGGCCCAGAGTAGTATCATCATCTAGGAGCCTGATAGGAATACAGACTCTCTGGTCTTATCCTGGACCAGATTTCCTGAATCAGAACCTGTATTTTAAAAAGAGCCTGAGCTTGCTCATTAGACCTGGAAAGGCAATGGTATGCATGTATGAGCTGTCTGGAAAGTACCCAGTCATGTAAAATGAAAAATGGAGACATTTCTGGCTGAGTTTTTTCTGGACAGCCCTCATATATGTACAATCAGACAATACTTAGAAAAATATATAACATAAATGAGGAGTACTATAAAACAACCTAGCTACCAATTCAAATATCTTTAATACAGAGTTTAATGGAGGTACTTTCTGGCTTCAACACAGAGTACTACGTGATTTTTCTGTTTTATGCATTGGATATCTCCTAAGATTTTGTTTAAAGAGAGGGTTCCGAAGGTTTAAAAAAATCAAACCAAAACCAAACAAAACTAACCACTGTTTTTAAAGCACAAATTAGGGAGAGAAAATATAGGAATAATGGAAAAATCTCTGGAGAGTAGGTTGGTAAATTTGAATGGCCTTTGGTAGAGTGAGAGGCACAAGCTGACCGTGATGTCTAGTTGGAATTAAAAGTTGAATCCTAGGGGACTATACATTGTTGTGATTGGTTTACATCTTTGAATGGCCTATGAAAAGTCTGGTCTCCTCCTCTTCTTCCTTTCTTTAGCTATCTCCCCAATTTCCACTTCTTAGTCTTCTTTGCTCCATGTTTTGTTTTTTTTTTTGTTTTTTTTTTTCGGGGGGAGGGGTGTTTCTGTGATTAAACTGGACTCTAATCATCTGACATGTTGACTGGTGAGCTGATTCTGATAGCGCGAGATTATCTGGTTTTCTAGCAAAAGAAAGCATAAATGTGTTGGAGTTAGAGATGTGAAACATCTCTGAAATGAGAATTAAATGCCAACTGTACAAAAGAAGAGTTAGGGCTAGAGAACATCCTCCTTTCCCATTCCTTTCTACTCATCTATAGGCACTTCAAGTTGAAAAGATTGCTTACTCTCTCTGATACACTTGAGAGAACATTGAACTGCCTAGAAGATTTATGAGGGCCTCATTCAACCCCCAGGTCAGGTATAGAAGAAACATGATGTTGGTATTAATTGGTTGGTTGTTATCTATGCTAAAGAATTCTGGAAACCCAGGCAATGGTGTTACCACCCTGGGTAGATCAGAATGAGCAGGTGAGGGTTTCCAAAAGCGTGTGTGTGTGTGTGTGTGTGTGTGTGTGTGTGTGTGTGATGTTGATAGAGCATAGTGTTGATATGGAATTCTAATGTTTTCCATAACATTTGGGGACATCCGCATCAGTCATTGACAAAAAAATGATATTTTCTTTTTCTCAAATCATAAAAAAATAAAGTGGAGTATTAAGTATTGAACTTGCATAAAATATCCAAATAAAATATATAAATATTTTTAATAAAATTTCTTCCAAAAATATCATGTCTTATACTAGGCATTTATATTTGAAATAGCTACAAGAAATTTTTGAGAAAGACAATTTAATGATAATCTCTTCTAATTCTTTATCATCACAAGTAGATGATATAAGTACTATATATGTTATATTTTTCTTCACTTCACTATAACTCCTGTCCTTCCATCCACCAAAATATAGTTTCTTTAAATTATATGTCAAGGAAGTTGTTAAGTCTCTAGCTCTAATGATCGTGATTTACCCTTTTCTTTCAAGAGAAAATACATGTTGAGTGTACTTGTGATAATACATGCAGATAGATTTCTTATCAATTTTTTCATATCAATTATTTAAAAATAATGAAGCTTTTTTCATCCACACATAGATATTGTTCTACTAGTGTTAATAATGCTCCTTTAGAATGCCATAAAATGCTGTTTAAACATTGCTGATGCACCATTTCTACCTCATGTTTTCAAAGTTGAGTTGTTGTTTTGAATCTGTAAGTTTTGTTAGTAAATAACATAATTTTACATGTTTTTGCAGTTATTGACTAAGTTTATTTCAGTGCTCAAAAGTATGAAAGAAGTCACTTTCTTTCCTAGTTTTATTTAGGTATGATTGATGAATAAATATTGAATGTGTTTAAGTTGTACAATGTGATTTATTTTCAAATTTTACAATATTATGATTGATGTACATATATGAGATTGTAATATTATGATTACCACAGTCAAGTTAACTAACACATCCACTACCTCACATAGTTATCTTTTCTGTGTTTCTGTGTGATAAAAACTGTTAAGACCTAATTCCCTAGAAAATATCAAGTATACAATATAATATTTTTAATTATAATCACCATGCTATACATTAGATTTCATGAATGTATTCATCTTGTAACAAAAAGTTTGTACCCTTTGGCCTACATCTTACCATTTCTTTTACCCCTTACACCATGGCAACCATTATTTTACTCTCTGGTTATGAGTTTGACTTTTTAGATTCTACATGTAAGTGACATAGATCATGCAGCATTTGTCTTTCTCTGTCTGACTTATTTCACTTAGCATATGCCCTCAAGGTATACCCATGTTGTCACAAATTACAGGATTTTCTTCTTTTCTATAGCTAAATAATATTTCATTTTTATGTATGTGTGTGCATGCATACACACACACACACACACACACACATATCTCACATTTTCTTTATTTTTCATCCATCCATAGATATAGATACTTAAGATATTTTTATATTTGACTGTTGTAAGTAATCCTGTAATAAACATGGCAGTGCAGATATCTATTTGTGGTACTGATTTATTTTCCTGTACATATATACCTATTAGTGAGATTGCTGGATAATGTGGTAGTTCTAATTTTAACTTTTTGAAATCATTTTTTTGAAACCAAAATTTCAAAAACTACTTTGAATTTAGTGATAATGGTGTGCTCTTGAGCTCTACTTTCTACTATTGTAAAAACTCTTATAGAAAAACTTTGTTTCACATTTTGCCCATTTATATACTTAAGTTCAAATACTTTCTTGTTTTGTAACTAGGTACCAGTGCAATCTGTTTGTGGTAATTAGTTTAATATTTCATGCAAATGAGTCAATTTCGAAGAAGTATCAAGCATACAAATTGAGATTTAAGAGAATCTTCATGTTGCCTAATTATTCATGTCAGCTTTATTCACAAAGAATGTGATGAATTCTTTGTCTTAAAAATCTGATGACTTCAGCTTTAATGAAAAACATTCAGTTATGACGGGAAAATAAATGTCAAGTAAAAATTAAGTTTATGTAAGTATAAAGTTCTCAAGAGAAATAGTGATCTTCATAGTTTAGAAAATTATTTTTCTGGTTATTAGACTATTAAGTTCTATTTACATTAATAATAACAAATTAACACTTTATAAAACGTAATTTTTAAATGGCACAAGCCTACATTTTTTGATAAGTCAATTTTAACAATATAGGTTTAATTATTTATATCAAACATAAAAATTTGTTTAAACCAATAATAATTGTTTTGAAATTTCCTCAGACTTTAATTTTAAACATTAAAATCTAATAAAATGTAAACATATCAAGAGATAGAAATCTAAAAAATAAATAATGATTATTCTTTTAAATGTCACTGTTCAATAAGAAAAAGGTTATAAATAACAAGAGCAATCATCTGTAACTTCCATATTGGTAGAGAACTCATGAAAATAATAATATTAAAATGAAAGAACTGGGAATGATTTGCATATACTAATAAATAGAAAAGCTTCATTTTGATAAATAAATAACAGACCAATTAAGTCAACATTAACATGCTACATGTTATCCCCCCAAAGTCTCCATTTGCTAAATTAGTAATTGCTAAATTAAGAAAATTACATACAAACAGAGTTCAGATGTAATTTCAACTTGAAATTTTGGAATGCCTTAAAGAATGGCTTTAAATTTTTATAATTTAAAAGATTTTACCATTGATTTACAAATTTAATCATCAGTATGTCGTGGCTGACATGTATCTTGTTTGTTGGCATTGGCTGAGTGACTTTGGCTTAGTTGTGAGGTGACTGGGCATGGGACCACCTAGATTTTAAACCAGGCTTCACTGTTGACTTCTTATGTGATCATGCGTTAATTATTCCATGCCTCCATTTCTTCATCAGCGAAATGGTGATAATGGCAATAATACCTACAACATTTTAGGCTAACATGACGAGTGAGTTAATACAGATATTTTATTCCTAAACAATGTCTAACATATAGTAAGTGCTCAATTAATGTTACCTACTTTTATTACTACTAGTAGTGATAGTAATAGTAGCATGAATATGAAAAATAGGCTCATGAACAAATGATAAATCTTGAATTAAGGAAAAATTAAGTATATCTTAATCGTGAAATTTTCATAGTCCTTAATACACTTTTAATATGCATTGTGACTCTCTAAGGGAGAGGGGCATTGTGTAGAGTGCTTTCTAAATTTATAGCCATGGGACATTAAATTTGGTCTAAGGATCTCATGTGGTCACTCTTCTGCAGAATACAGTTTAGGAAACACTAGCCTATTGGCATCTCTAGGACTGAACCAACCTCTACAACATCCTTTCAATAAACAGGTTCTTCCAAAAATTCACTGCCAACTCTGGCCTACATACCTCGAGGTTTGAAATTATAGCCTCAAGCTCTTTGTCAGAGGTGATTTATCGGAGTGTAAAATGTGATAGAAATATAATAAATTCTTCTTAATCATACTAATTTTACATCATCTAACACATTAACTCATTCCCAGATTTTCTTGATTCTTTGAAGACCTCTGCCAGAGAGAACATTTGGAACATATGTTCTCTCAGACACCCTTTGGGTTACATGTGAATATTTCCAGCCTATTTGAATCTGTTTTCAAAATAAAGTGTGATCAGAAGCTGCTTTAAATGTTCAAGCAGAGTGAAAATCCCCTCGGAAGGCTTTGTGAAATGTCATCCCTGCCAAAATTCCTAATGTATTTATAGTGTTCCTGCTGTATCTTTTCTTTCTGCACTTTTATTTTTTAGATATCCAATCCCATTTTTCTCTCTAGGGAGTGCACCCAATACTAAACCAAGATAGACTTCCTGGGGAACTTCCAAGAGATGCAGAGACCATTGGCTAAGTTCTGCGGTATATAACAGCCATAGTTCAGGAGTCAAATGGCAGAAGCTTTTAAATCTTATCCAGATGAGCAGAGAAAGCTGCATTTGCTATGATTGGAGTCCTGGCATCCACCACTTGTGATTCTTAATAAAAAATACCAAGTACACTTAAAGGAAAAACTAAAAACTTTTCTTGTAAATATCATCAGTACTAGTTTCAACTCCCAGGTGAGAGAAATAGCAGCTAATCTTTATTTATGAAACTTTATCCCATTGCCACAGTGCTAGAGGACTCTACATATTAACTCCTCTCTCAACCAATGGCCTGACAATAGAATTCTTTTACTCTCTATCTGGAGTCTGAGAACAGAGTATCTAAATTTGGGCTCACATGGAATTGTTGGAGTAGCTCCTAAAGGTAAAAGTACCTTGGAACATGCACAACAAGTGATTATTTTTCCATCTACAATCTCTGCAGTAAAATATTCAGGCTTATGGGCACTTAAGAGAGCACACAGATCTGAGTCTGAATGCAGCTCTAATGCTTATTAGCTGTGTCCTTCAGCAAGTTGTGTGAACCCACTCCAAGATTTAGTTCTCTCAATTGCAAAATGGGCCAATGTCAGTATTGAAAGAAATAATGCATGCAAACCTCATAATAAATACCTGAACATAGTGAAAAATCAACAAGTGTTATTGTTCTAACTCTTTATTGGTCCAGGAATTTTTTTATAAGCTCAGCATGGCTTATAGTCCAGAGCTTGATTATGCCTCCTGAATGATCTCTATTACGGCAAAAGCAGTTCAGGACATGTGTTTTCTAAAGGGTTAATTTCTTACCCTCTGGCCACTTTCTGCCCAGAGAATCTCCTTCCCCAGCGGTTCCATTCAGCCTTTGATAAGTTCCCCAGGATTGCTCTCCCTCCGCATGGACCCCGTGCAAATTGGACTTCCTGATGGTGGGCTTTGTCTTACACTTTCTTGACTTCATAATTTTGCACAGGCTCTTTGCACTCTATTGCCAGCTTTGCAAGGAGTGAAAGCTTGAGGAAAGGGAGAGGAAGGACAGAGGAGTCTTGAGAGGGAGCCCTCAAGAGCTTCAAACCCATTATTGATTCAAGGAGACTTGACAGATGTTCAGAGGGCCACCATTGTGAGTTGAGCACAGCTAAGAAAGGCTTTGTGGGGGAGGCAGAATTTGAAGAATCGATAGAATTTAGCTAACTGAAGAAGCAAAAAGAAAGAAGAGAGGGAAAATGAAGAGAAACAATTCTACTGAATTTTGGAAAATGTCTTGAAGTTCAAATTTTAAGATCTTGGTTTGATTCATTGCTCTGCTTTTCTAACGGTGTAATCTTGGGCAAAGCACTTAGAAACTGAGTCTTAGATAATTCATGATGAAAATACGAGCTGGTAATGAGAACAAAAAAAATTCTTGTAAGAAGGTACTTAACAAAAATTTAGTTGAATTGAATTTTTAAATGAGACTTTAGTAGATGTATTTAGCTGTAAATTTTTAATTTTCATATTATATATGGTGCCAAGATATTAGTATTTGAATATATAGTGGAATCATGATATAAAAAGGGCATCAAAACAAACCTGTATCATTAAGATATTTTCAGGTGCCTATTATGCCCTGGCAAGCTCATACATTAGTATTTTGTCCTGTTTCTTATATATATTTATACTAAGAATGTTTTACATTATTTTAAGAAATTTACCTTACCAAAGACTCCAAGCATAGCTGATGAGCTCCTGAATATGCCATTCTTTCCATTTAACATTATCTTTTATTCTATGGAGAACCAGATGTCAAGATTTTAAAAAGCACAAGTTGTTTAAAATTTGGAAAATAGCAACTATAATGAAGGAATATAAAACACATTTTTGACTTAAAATTTTCTTTTATGACATATTCTTTGAAAATATCATTATTAATGGTTTCTTATAATTCCAGGGTGTGGATATTATACAATATATGTCACCATTCTTTGAATGGTGACCATTTAGTCTGTGTAAGTTTTCATTTTGTAATTAAACCTGCAACGGATATCCTTGTGTAACATTTATGCACATGGCTATTCTATTTTCAAAACACCTCCATGAGGGAAGGAGAATAGGTATTTTCATTGGTAGGTTTGAAAGTCCACCTTGACCTTCAATTTGTTACACAAATCTTTTCTACAGCATAAAAAAATGCTGTTTTCCCTGCTTACTAGCAGACTTGCTTCATTTCCATTAGCAACTTTCCTGAGAACTTCCCTACAAAATATGGTATATTCCTATGAAAGTTTTACCTATTTGCTGAGAGTATTTTGTTCACTAAAGAAAAAAATACATGATCTCAAAATGAATGCATGTCAGGTAAGTTCCAGAAGAATTCGTTTTCAGATATTAAATCCAGAATTTAATGAGATCACCTTGCAGGCAGATGTAGTGAATGTTCTCAGACTGGAAAGGATTTTCCTAAGAGCTGATGAGCATGTTTGTAACTTCTACTTCAATGTTTTTTTCTGAGTGCACCGAACATTTGTGGAAAACAGTTGTAAAACCTCAGAAAAAAAAAATAGAATGATAAATGAATAGAAGTCTTTAATCAGAAATCTGGAAGGATTAACACATCTACAAATTGTTAGATACTTTGTTTAGGGTTATATATATTTCACTTTTGTCCTGGTTAAGGGACATCAGTTGAATGCACTTGTTATAACTAGATTGGCTTGTGCATTTTCCCTCAAAGGATTATTTTTGCATGCCTAATTAATATATTATATGTTCAGTGACTCTTTTCTTTAATAGGAGCTTTCACATTAGAAAGTCTTTATTCTGACTAAGTGGCATGTATATACTTTTATCCCCAAAACTAATTTGTCTATTTTTAAACCACCTTTATGAAATGTTAAAAGCCCCTAGTGGGGCTGTTAAATGAGCCATAAAGGTTATCAGTAATCAACTAACAAAAATACTTTTATTTTCTTTTAATTGAACAATAGTAACCTCAATAATAGGTATGCATGTGCAACTACAAAATATAATCATGCAACAAGCATCATTTAATACTGAAAATACCTTTTTAAGAGAGAAGGTAAATAAAGTTCATATGCACATGCTCATTTTTTTCAAAACTTCTGGAAGCCAATACTTTGCTTTTCAATACATTTCTTTCTTTATATAAAACTAAATAAAGTTAAATATTAGCTAAAATAGGCTGCTTTCCAAAGGCAATTAATTATATTAATAATATCTAATTGTAGAGTATTACTAGCACACTCAATCGCAGCAGTATTACTGAAACACATTTGGGTGTGGCTCTGTATTAGGGTACAGCTACTAAGGCTACAACTTGAGAAGAAGAAATAGCCTTCTTTCTTTGGAAATACACTATCTTCATTGAACAAATGTGTACTGAGCATCTATTACGTGCCCAGCTGTCCTGCTAAACCCTGGAAACATGGACATGAACAACATGTGTAATCCTGGTTCTCTGGATCTTAGGTTTTGGTGGAAACTAAGATAAGCACATTGATAATATGAGAAATAGTGGAGAGTTTTTGCTTTCCAGACCATTTAATCTCTATCAGACCATTTCATTTATAGGCCTGTATCTCAGCAGTTAAGAAGGGATGATGATAAGACAAATCATCTAAAGTTGTGAGGATTGAATGAAATGATTTATGTCTGAGAATTGGCACAATGACTGGACTATTGCAGACACTCAATAAATGTTGGCTCGTATGATGGTGGTGACACTGTTATTTTGAATGTGGACTTTTGTGAACTGCTGTAGGTTAAGAGTGCTATGTGAAATGTTCGATGCATGGAAAGGAGCAGAATCTTTCCTGCCCTGTGGATAACAAGAGAGGCATTAATGAGGATTTGGAAATGGGGGAAGGTTTTGCTATTGTACACTGTATTTTTGTAGGCAGAGCATCACACCTGAGAAAAGCATAACCAATTATGAAATACAGCAGCAGCTGCTAAGAGGACATAATAAAGAGCTGGTGAGAGAAGAGCAGCACACACTGACTAGAATGGCCCTACTCAGAGGTTGGGTAACTGTGTGGTGTGAGCCTGCTTGGAAATCACTGGAGTAAATGGAGAAAGTCAGTTTTTGCTGTGGGACCCAGAAAAGAGACAGAGGTCAGAGACAAAAAGGGCAACAGGTAGCAGAAAGTGAGAGATGCTGGAGCACAAGGAAAATGAAGGGGTTATAGGGTTACAGCAGTTCAACGATGAAAGATTCAGAATCAGAGTAAGATAAGGGGACTTGCCGGAATCTCTCAAATGACAAGTTCAGAAATCTCATATCAGACTAGGTGGGATTTATCAAAATGGGGAATGCAATGCAATAAACTAGCAGAAGAAAATCTTAGTAATTCTGACTTAAACATGTTAGAGAATTCACCCATTAATGTTAAAAAATTTCACATGGGAAATAAATAACAGTCATGCTCTGCATAACGACATTTTGATCAACAACAAAATGCATATACCATAATGGTCCCCTAAGATTATTATGAAGCTGAAAAAATTCCTATTTCCTGGTGACATTGTAACCATCATAGCACAGTAGTGCAAGGTGTGACTCATGCATTTGTGGTGATGCTGGTGTAAACAAACTCTGCTGCCAGTCACGTAAAGGTATATAGCACATTCAGTTATATACAATACACAACACTTATAATAATAATAAACTGTTATTGATTTATTATACTATACTTCTAGTAAATATTTTAGAGTGTATTCCTTCTACTCGTAATAAAAGTTTGCTGTAAAACAGTATGCCATGTTATATCTGCAGCAGCCTCGTACATCTCGTGTTTACTGTGTTTCTCATTTGCAGAGCTGCGCTATGGACATAGACTGCCTGGGTTCAAACTCTGGCTCTGTGGAGTCTGATTCTGGACAAATTACTCAACTTCCTGTACCTCAGTTTTCTCATCTATAAATTAGGAATAATAATATTATATTCCTCACAGTGTTTTGTGAGAATTAAAGAAGTTAATGAGTTGTAAAGCTTGTTATTATGGAGCCCTGCACATAAGAAGTGCAAAATTCTTATTAAGCTTGATTGAATAGATGAAATTAATATGAGTTAGGTATTAAAAATAGAAAGATTTGGAAAGAGATTCCAGGCAAAGAAAACAGCACATAGAATGAAAGAAGCAAGTATGAGTTTGGCACCTATGTATGGAAGATAGTCACACCATATTCTAATGTAGAAAGAAATCATGATCAAATAATAGATGGTATTAATTTCTAGTACAGTATAGAAATTCCTACTAGAAGGATTAGGGAATTTCAACCTAGCTACTGGGCACATTCTGTCTAACTCTGTGACGATAATGAATGGGGATGTGCTGGAGGTTCTCAAAAGCAAATGCATAACAAACATGACTTTTGGTGGGATATATGTTTATTGTTGCCGTTTGGCCAGGGTTGCCTGTGAGAGTAAGGCAAAAGATAATGAGTATTTTTAGGAAAACAGTAGTTCTCATGAACTCCAAAAGATTTGGTACTAGAGCAGCCCAGGGTTTGGGCCACGGAAAGGAGAACCTTCCCTTTGGGCCTTCTGTATAAGTCACAGGTCGCTGGTGCTGGAACCACTGGCGAATTTGTCTTGTAGTGATATAGCTTTGTGTGGAGAAGTTTCCTATCGGAGCTTTTTGTCAGATTTTTATAGGTTTTTTAAAAGATCCATGACTCTAGTTCAAAGGATAGTCAGGTAATTTGGAAGAGAAACAAGTAATTAATCTCATTAAACCAACTTTCAGTTTTATTTGTGGGAATTATAGAAATATAATTCTTCATAAGTTATTTTATATGTGTGTATATATATATACACATTATATATATACACACACTATATATACATACATATATATATATTTATATATGAGTTTGTTATAAATTTTTATTTTTTAAAAGATGTCCCCAACAGTAGCACGTCACCTGAGCCTGTGTGGATCTGGTGTTTGAACAGCTACTGAATTATCATTTTGTTCTAGGTCCATTAATTTAGTCTCTTCAAAGAGTGCCTTTAAGAATTCAACTTATCTCTCTGCGTTTGCAACCCCAGCTGATTAAAATTTTATTTTATATCATAAAGAAGCAAATATTGAACTCTGTAAATATTACTCTAGCTCTGGAAAACCATTTTAAAACATGTAATCTTTGTCTCTTATCACATTCCTCCCCTGACCCACTGCTCATTATCTTAGGGTATGTCATCCATGAAGAACTAATTCCTCAGAAATAATGAAATTGTGGGCACATCACAATTTGATATCTACGATAGAGAGTGTTATTTTATAAGAAGCTGAAAGGGAGATTTCATTCTCTATGTAATATACCAAAATAATCCATTTGGCCTCAGGTATTGACATTGAATATCAACCATGGTAGGCCATTAAAAGATGGGGCCATAAACTGGTATTTCAAAAACATTTAGTAACTTGGCAGTTGGAAGATAAACAGCAGATGAGCATCTTGGGCACCCAGATTACTAAAGGTTGTTGGATGAAGTCTACAGAGCCATCCTTTTGGTGATTCCTCTACTAGCTGAGAAACAAATGCCAACTGTGTGTATGTGCACACATGTGTGTACATGTGCATTTTTTTGTTTGTTTGGTTTTTTACCTTTTCTTCTTTTTACAACATTATGCTGCCATTTGGTAACATGAACAATGAGGGTGATTTAGGAAGATCCAAAGAAAATCTAGGGCTGGAACCAGCTGCTGCTGTCAGAACCAAGGGCTATTGTTGAAGTGACACCTTCAGGAGCTGCAAGCAAAACTGAAAGAAGAAAGTCCCCCATTTATCGTCCAGCTTTCTGGCCTCTTAGTACCCCCTCAGCAGAGTCTGACATGGAAACTTCTAGCAAAGGAGAGATACATTTGCTGAAATCATATAGCCTCTGCATCACCAAGCAGCGTATGGAAGGGCAGGCATTGATCTGAGAGGTAGTAGGTTAATAACACAAATCTTTTTACAAAGTTTTACTGTTACAAAGAATTCCCAGAAGACATACTGTGCAGGCTCTCTCATCATGCACAGTCATGTATAAAAGTGTCTAAGAGCAGGGTGAGTGGTGAACCATAAACTGGGATGGTAAGAATGATTCAGGGAAACAAACTCTCTCTCTTGCCCCTATTTTGGTGAAGCATTTTATTAAGTACTTCAGAGATGTCATCTTATTTAACAGCCTGATTAGGGAAATGGGATTATCTCTATGTTGCAAATGAAAAAAAAAATCACACTCAGGATTTAAGTGATTTCAGTAAGTGAGTGGATGGTAGGATTCTAGCCAAGGTCTGTCTAACAGCAAAGGAAATGTTGAGCTTTCTTCATCTCCTATAGTGTGGACTAAGGCAAGGCCAAGGTTTCAAAAGTACAGGTAAGAGTTCCCTGGTGGTGTAGTGGCTTAAGGCTTCGGCGCTGGCGCTGTCAGCGCTGCGGCCTGGGTTCGATTCCCAGTCAGGGAGCTACCCACATACCAAAAAAACAAAACAAAACAAAACAAAAGTACAGGTAACCAACAAGTGGGAAGCACAGAACAAAAGAAGGGAAAGTATTAATATACAGAGTGACTTTGGTTCTAACAGAATGCCCACCCAGCCATGGAAGGTGTATTGAATTCACTTTTCATTTTTAGAACTTCACTCTAATCTTGGTTTCTGGATGAAATACATAGTTTTACCAGGTACTTGGGCTCCTCCCATAGTCTTGGAGTCAAGTTTCTGCTTCCACGAATGGGTGTAATCCAACAGTGGCTCTCCTCGTTCTCCTTGGGGCTTTGTTACTGCTGAGACGGGAGACATCAAGAGCATGTGCTCAGCCCCCATATGTGCATAACCCAGATGTGCAGGGGTTATTTGGAGTGAGCCCTGAGCAAGCTATATCAAGGGGTATTAACACATGCAGGTAAGTTTTTCTCCCATACTTTCCCTGGATCCCTGGATGGACTTTTTAGATTTTTAGTAATTTCATGTAACCTCTCTGAGTATCTTGCAAGTCTGAATAAACAGCATGTCACAAATCCTGGCCAGCTCAGTAACATAACCACATATATTTGCTTCCTCTTACACTTCTTTCCCTTCACTCTTGCTGCCTTGGGAATGTGCTCCCTAATGAAATAATAACACAATAAGCTTTTGCAAAGATATTTTTGTGTGGAGGGAGGTTGGTTTGTGGGGGAGAATCCTAGCCTAACATAATGGGACATATGGATTTTCTTGTGCTTGGAAATAATCCAAAATATTTATCCATTTTGGCAATTAAGTAGAAGCTATAAGTAAATAAAACAAAGTAGGGAGAATTTTAGGGGGGGTGTGAAGATAGATATGACAGCTCTTGCCTTTGTGAAATAAATGTGTATCATCCTGCAGATCAATTTCTGTGCTCATTATTCAAAATAAATTTCCTTGAATGAAGCCTAATATCTAACAATATCTCCATCCCCATGGAACTTATCTGTTGCCCATTCCAACTTCTGCTGGTATTCATACAATCCCATATTCTCTGAGTTGCAAACTCCCACTCAGAATTTATGACTCATCTCTTGTCACCTTCTCTGGGAAGAGTTTGTTGGCCTCTTTCCTTTCCACCAAACTTTTGAGAATATTAGGGCACCTACATCTGTGTTTCAGAGGTCTTTTTTAGATTTTATCATGGCATAAATTATTCTGTTTCTCCACAATACTGATAGATCCTGAAAGCAGGGACTATGCCTTGGCCAATATTGAATTTTTAGAAGCTAACAGAAGCCTGGCTTCTGTTACAGTAGGCATTTAATCAACATTTGTTGACTCCATTGACAGGATTCAAAGGGAACCCTGATCAAGTCCCTAAGCTTCTTAATTATACTATTGAACAAATCCCAGGAGAAAATTGCTGAATTTCAGGGCTCATATTTTGTGTGAATGTAGTATACATTTGCCCACATGATAAAATATGATGGCAACAAAAATTTCTTAGTATTAAAATATTTATATCTTTGCCAATTTTTACAACTATCGCTTCTTCATTATTTAGGGTAAGTCCTTGGAAGATCTGATAAAATGTTAATTTGGAAGGATCATACTAATATATCAGATCAGATTAGCCCTGATTCTCTGCTAAATATTCATCAAAAGTGGACTTGGACCTATTACTAGTTAGTCTAACATCAAAAACTAAGACCTGTCCATCCTACCACACTGTTTTATTCAAGTAGTAAGTGTCTCCAAAGCAAAGTATGGTATTGATTGGGGTCCAGGATCCAGAAGAAACAGAAATAATAAATGATGATGGAGAAAACAGAATAGAAAATATCTTTGATCACCTACAAACAAAAATATTGAATCTGAAACTTTTGTCTTTCGAGTATCTGAGAGAAAGGAGCCCAGGACACTTAATTTAGTTAGGAGGAATACAAGGCAGGAATCCATGTGGTTCTCCATGCAAGACTGTCATTCACTAAGGGCAGCAAAGGGCAATAATGAGTGCTCAGAGCTGAGCACCACAGAAAGGGCACAGGAAAGACTTTTCATGCACTTCATAGTTATGACCAGGAGGTGGGTCTACACAACCTACTCTAAGGCAAAAACTGTAGTTACAAGATGAGTAATGACTTAACTTTCTGATGAATGACTTCAGGCCTCATAGCTTTCCTTTTGGCAGAATTATAGAATAGTTAAGAGTGGGGAGTGGGTTGTCTGCATATTTAGTAAAATCTGTGTTTTCACCTTGGTTTTACCATTTGCCAACTATGTGACCATCTCGGGCTAGTTCTTTAATCGACCTTAGTTGTCATGTCCTTAAAATGAAGATAATAATAGCACTTACTTCAGAGGCTTCTTGTGGACATTAGGAAAATAATGCATATAAAGCACTTGTCTCAGAAATAATAGTGAGTGTTTAAAAATGCTTGTAGTTTATCATGTGGTTGAGATTATTAGAGTTCAGTTCTTGCAGGTAAATTTTCCAGCTTTGTGTTTTGTCCAACAAGGATGCGCTTTTTAAATTTTTGTAAGGTTTCTAATTCTCAGTAATATGGAAATCTTCCTGAGACCTAGGAAACAATCACTAATATTCCCAACACTGCTAAAAATCTACCATATTGTAAATGACCTTTTTAAAGTGCTCTCCTAGTCTGGGGAGGTGGGGAAGTGACTTGAAGGTGAAATACCCCTTTAGTAATCCCCCAGGTGAATGGAAAATTTAAAATAATATTCTAATGATTCATTGTACATTACTATGCCCCATTAGGTGCCTACATTACATCTTAAGGCACAATCAATATCTGTCATCTTGCTTATGGCTTTGGTGCTAGAGCGGTTCAATTTCATTTTGCAACTCTCATGCCCATGAAGCTGTAGCTCAGGTGTCATATGATAAAATATTACTCAGAAGTACATATTCACTCCTAAAGCATAGTGAGAAATAATTGATGAAGAAGGTGTCTTTGCATCTGGTCAAACACCATCAAAATGAGCATGCGATTGATATGAGAGAAAGGGAAGAGCAACGTTCTATGAAAATTTCTGGTGAGAGAGAGAGTTCTGTACTTAATAAAGGAGTTTTAAGTCATTTCTAAGCATTTAAACTAGATTTATGTTTATAAAATTTTAATATAGTTAAGACTAGTTCATTAATATACCTATTATATAAAGAGAGGTACCAGTATGTAGATATACTTGTATGATTTCTTTTGTTAAAAAAAGTATATTTGGTTTATATCTGCTGCAAAGTTAAAGGGGGAAATTTCAAAGCAGCTGTGGATAAGTAAACCAGTTATCATTTTAAATAGAACTAGTGAGTTAGCTAAATAACCTGTATTTTGAGTTGTATTCAGAAATGAAATGCCACTGACTTCTCCCCTTTTTTTCTCATGTGGGTACCATCACGGAGGAACTCAGAAATACACCCCAAAGTATCTTCTCCACACTTTGTACCAAGTGGAAAGTCATTCAGGTTAATAGAGGCCTTCATTAGAATGCAGATATACCTGAGAGGGTTTAAACCTATCATCTGGTGATGCAAAATTTAGTGTGAATTTTTGAAAATGTTAAATATATGATTTCTTTCCCAATTGAAATCAGACAGAAATGTGACTTCTGCTAAAGAGAGGGGAAATGAAGCAGGATTTTGGAATACTATGGGATAGGATAGGCCAGGGCCCGTGCCACAGTGTGGAGGTTTAGATAGACAAATGATAACATGAAAGTTGTGTGTGTGTGTGATGTATGAAGAAGCCCAAAAGGACTCTAGAAATAGATTTGTAAGAGCTTTAAAATGAATTTAATTGGCACTGTTTTTCTGTTTAAGATGCTGTTGGCTGCAGTCACCTTTTGCAGTAACTCTGCAAAGTCACCAATATCATGATCATCTGCCTCACACGCAGATACTCTAAGTGCTCCTAGACTTGCCCAACTTTATCAAAGGAGAGACACATACAATAAAGTATCTCTGGTGGCATTTTGTTTGGGATTTAAAAAGTATTCCTATGAGAGTGGTTTGTTTTAACAGGGAGGAGTTTGTCCTAAAAATGAATAAAAATATTGACTTCATTTCATTGTTAGATTCTAATTACATACTTTCTAACCAGAGTTTACTATTGAGAATTCTGATAGATTATAATAATTTGTTTGTTTTCTTTTAAAAGGTTAAAAATTTCAAACACCTTGATACTAAAATTATGTTCAACCTTGTGTGGGAAGGTCATCTTTTGGATTTTAGAAAGCAAACTTGAGACTCACTCTACAGAATGGACACTGATACTAGAAAATAGACCCTGACTTTTAAGAAAAAGAGCACCTGGAGGCCCACATAATACATTGTTTTATTGCAGTACTTGTGAGAAAGGAAGGGAAGTGAGTGCAGGATAAAGATGAGTGAAACACAAATTCTGATTGGAATAGTCTGTAAACTTTGTTGAGATCAATTGGGCTATCCTGTTATTTTCTTTTATGCTGGATGTTGTCAGACTTTTGTACCATAAAACATAGGATACTAGAAAGCTTTTAAAAAACCGATTGTTCATCAATTTCTGTTTGTGTATAGATTGGGGAATTGTAGAATATCCCTAATATATTTCAGAATGCCTATGGGGGTAGAGGGGGAATTCTTATGAAGAATTCACCTCAATTGTTAGAATGAACATTTTTACTAAGTGTAGTAAATGAATCTTTTGTTTTCTTTGTCATTTGTTGGAGAATTGGGTACTACACCCTCCCTGCAGTCAGAGTAAGTAGAGTCTTCCTATCACTTGGGACTGGTGGGGGTTCTCTTTATTGTGTACATTTCTGACTTTCTCATTTCTGGTCTCAAAGTTAGAATCTTGTTGAAATACACAGGATTCTTCAGTAGCCTTCTATTTATTCTCCTTTCCTTTGTCACTTCCTATTTTCAACTCAGAGGTTGCTATGAGACAAATTTTCTTTAAACACGACTTTGTTTTTTGAGCAATTCCTTGTTGAAGAACATAACCAATTTTCTATTGCTCTTGTGAGTAATTTTCATTTTTCTTCCCAGATTTCAAGATCTTCCTCAGTTTTGTTCCATTTGATCTTACCTTAATTTCCTGCCCCTCCTCTACATACAATATATTCCAGTTACGCCCTTTTCCTCATTTCTTCATGCCATTCCCTATGCTACTGCTCTTCTCAGAAGCACCCATCCCACCCTCTTCTTCTTCCCTCCTAGATCTTAACTGAGTTTTAACTTTCACCTTAATTTCTAACTATACAATAATAGATAGTTAATACTCATTGGGACTTGACAGTGTGTCAGTCACTGTACTAATCACACATCATGTATTTACATGATTTAATTTTTATATCAGCCTTATAAGGAAGTTCTACACCCTCCATTTTACAGATGAGGAAATTGAGGCACAAAGGAGAAACTTGCCTAATAATGCAGCTGTTAAGTCACTGCCTGCCTCCTTCCTCATCCTGTTCTCTCTCCTGCTAACTCTTCTGCCATGCCAGTGCCTCTGCCTTTAGTCTCCTCTGAGACTTCCAGCTCACACTGATTTCCTTCATTATAAATTTATATGGTAGCATTATTCAGAACCATACAGTGTATTAGTTCACTGTGTCTATTTCATGCATATTATTTTTTCTCAACAAGCATATATCAAGATATCTTAAAATGAATTCTATGACTCATTCTACTTTCTTTCCAAAACTTTATACAGTCCCAGTTCATACATAGCAGAAACTCATTAAACACTCCTTTGTTGTTGATAGATAATGTAAAGACAACTCTCCTCCCTTCCCATTATACCAGAATTGTCTTGATTTTATAATGTATTTGACCATATAGAATAATTACCTTCAAGTCTAGAGACACACTACAAAGTGTTTTAAATTTCATGCACATGACCTACAAAGTGGGTCTCAGCTTAGGTGACAGCTGACTAATAGTCTACAGTGGTTTCTGAGTGGATCCAAATTATTCACTTTTCATTTGACATTTTTCTGAAACAATCATTCTAAACATTTCTCCCCATGCAAACATGTCACAAACCAGAAAAATTATACAACCTGTGATACACACACACACACGCACACGCATGCGCACACACATACGCGCACACATACGCATGCACACACACACAAATACACACACACAGGCACACACATGCATGCGCGCGCGCGCACACACACACACACACACACACACACACACACACAGTTACAGCCTACATAATAGGAGACACTTTTCAAATACCTGTTATCCTCCTTAATGGGCACCAGAAAGCACAGGCTTCAGAAAATATGGATATTAGCTTTAAAACCCAATTTTACTGTGTGTTAGCTAATTTTCTTTCTTTTTAGCCAATAAACTGATCATAGTTTGAGGAAATACCTGGTTTTAATATTGTATTTAATCTTAAAAATACTGGTGCTGGAAACAGAGGCTTAATATCAGGCAATAAATACTTTCTGAATTCTTTGGGCAGATAATCCTCCAGTGAATGTTTTCTTTGGTCTAAATTAGTTAAGTTGCTTTCGTTTCTGACATATATATGAACAAATAATCTCTGACCAAAATGAATAATAATTGTTATGAAGATTTATCGAGTTCTACCTTCAAACCAAATATATTAATAATAATGCTTTTATTGCTATCTTAAAATTTTCCACCACAATAGCATTATGGAAGAGGGCACATTTTTGTTTTTGTTTTTGTTATTTTTTTGCATATTTTACAAAGAAAAACAGTGAAATTCAAAGATGTTGAATATTTTGTACATGGTCACATGTTTGGAGAGTAGCAGACTTACAGCCCAAATTCTGATCTGTTATTCTCCAAAGTCCCTACTGGAAATAGTCTCCTGTGCTGGACCCTTAGTGGTGAAATGAAGATTGCCCAGGAATCTATAAAGCTCCCCCAGCTCAGTGATTCCCCCATTTGTATGTCTAAGGGAGTGAATGGAGTAATGGGCATTGAGAGAGTTTCAGTCTAAGGACTCTACTTTCTCTGTGAATCTAGAGTGTTTGCTGATAATTAGGACAGATAAAGGATATTTGAAGAAAGTCATTTGTGAATACGACAGAAAGTTAATTAAGGTATGGAGAACAGTTATAAGCATGTGTGAGCATGTCAAGACTATTTCATATATGTAACATTTAGAGAAATATAAATATTCCCCTGTTGGCTGCTTGCTGGTTTGTTTATTCTTTGTTCATTTTATGGGGAGAATATATGTGACTTCTAAAAACCTAAACACTTTCTTTCTATTCCTTATGGTATGTGAATAGGGATGATAAGGACTTGGTGGAGAGAGTGAAATAAAAAAAACTGCAGCAAGACAGAAAGGTCTCCAGGAGCTATGAGGGGGTGTTCAAAAATTCCTCATAATTACTTCCCTGGCCTAGTGGACTTCAGAAACAGATGTTGGCATGGAGAGAGCACATGTTTTAGTCATGCTGGTCTTTTTACAGCAGTGATCTCCTTATCTCAAAATGAAGATTGTTAGACCTCACAGGCTTACTGTAAAACCTAATTGGGTTACTAGAAATAACATATTAATACTAAGCCTGCTGCCACAATAGGTGCTCAGTAAATATTAGGTTTCTTATTACTACTTAATACTGTTACCTGAAATATTCATTAATTTTTCAACTATTTACCTTTAGGATTTTCTTTGGTATAGATTATTAAAGAGATTCACAGTGGAGAATGTTATTTTATGTCCTGTAGTGGAGTGACAATTTTTCTCTCACACAAAAATTTTAAAAGTATAGGCAAGGAATTTCTTTGTAGTTATTCATTTAAATTTATTAAAGCATCTTCTTAGTTACAGGTGCCAAAGGGCTCGGGTATGTGGTTTAAAGTACTAGACGCAAAAAGTGTTGAATCTTTTTATGGTTCAGGGATGATGGGTTTGCCTGGATCATGAGGCTTAGTGTATGGACTCTTGCGTAGAAGATGCAGAGGAGGTCAGAGTAGGAACTAGTGATTTAATCTTAGTTAGATATTTTTATAATGCAAAGTAACATGCAAAAAATTTTTGGTTAACTGCTCTCTATGTTTAGCCTTGAACGTTCTTATGCAAAGAGAATGCATAAAATCAATGTGACTCCAAGAAAGCATTAGTGTGAACTTGGGCCTTGATGAAGACATGCATATGGGACACAGTAAAAAGTTCCTTAATCGGGCCCTAAAATATTGTGCTAAAGGTAAACAGAATGTCAGAGCAGCCTTTTGACATTTGTCCATTTATTCTTGCACGAATTCAAGCAATTTAAAAGCAGTTGGGAAGAAATGACTGACAAGTTTTAAACACAGTCCTCTGAAAGTACAGCAGGAAAAAAAAGGTTATGTAAATGCACGAAACAGATGTCAGAGAAGCCCAAATAAACCTTAGAGTTAGCCATTTTACAGGACTCAATTCAGCTTCTGGAGCACTCCCAAGCTAATTGAAGTCGATTATTGGTCTAAACACTGTATAATGATCGGCCGTAGTGGTCACAAGGAGAATTAGCCTCCATCAGCTCTGAACGCACATTGGCTCTCAAGCTTTACAATAATTCAAAGTTCTGCTGCTAGTTTGATCCAGAAAGTGATCCTGAACTAACAAGGGGACCCCAGGCATGATGGTGTCACCCCCAGCACAGTAAGCATCCTCAAGGCACATACCGTCCATGAGCTTCAAATGGCCTCTTGCTCCATGCTGTTTCCAGATGAAAAATTTTCTATAGATTTTCTTTCTTGCCGGAAAACGTTACATTCCATCATCTACTTTATATTTTTTATTTTTTTATTGTTAAATTTATTGGGGTGGCATTGATTAGTGAAAATTACATAGGTCCCAGGTGTACAATTCCACAGTACATCATCTGTGTGTTGTATTATGTGTTCATCCCCAGAGTCAGTTCTCTTTCCCTCATCATGTATTTGTGTCCCTGTGCCTTCTCCTCCACCCCTCCCCACTTACCTTCAGGTAACTACTAAACTATTGATTGTGTCCATGAGTTTTATTTCCTCCTTGCTTTTGATTTTATGTTCCACATGTGAGTGTAATCGTGTAGTTCTTGATTTTTTTCCTTCTGGCTTATTTCACTTATCTGGATGATTCAAGATCCTTCTGTGTTGTCATAAATGGCCCTGTTTCATCATTTTTCTTACAGCTGAGTAATATTCATTGTGTAAATGTACCACAGCTTCTTTATCCAACCAGTTATCAGAGGACACTTTGGCTATTTCTGTGACTTGACCACTGTGAATAGTGCTGCAGTGAGCATTGGGGTACGTACATTTTAGTGGACTGAGCTTTTCAAGTTTTTTGGGTAGATACCCAAAAATGGGATTGCCATCATCTACTTTTAAAAGTAGTAATTAAAAGTGTTATTCATAAAGATCTTCAGGCACCTGTGGAGATGATACTCATAATTACTCTGAAGAGATTGCTATCTTTGAACATATCAGTGACACAGAGATATTTTCATTTGGGAAACTATTGAAATAAGTAGACAGCATAGAAAGAGGGGAAAGAGAGGGAGTGGGGGAAGAGAATGAGAAGGAGGAGAAAGGGGAAGAAGAGGAGCAAGAAGTATGAGAGGGAAGGAGGAAGAAACCAATACGTTTTTACCTGCTCAGGGGTGAGTTCACACTTTGTACCTTTTGTTTTCAGGTCTTAGCCCAAAGATGAAGAAATTCAGTTTTCTGCATAGTCCTGAGGTTTATGTTGCCCACTTTACTGGGAATGCATACAGAAAGATGTTTCCACAGCTATAAGTCAAGCCTCTCCAGGGAATTTCTGAATGCTTAGTTATAGCCATAATAGAGGTGTTCTCACCCTTTCCTTAAGTAGAGGAAACAGAGAATGGATATGATTATGACATGCTCATATATTTATATATTTGAGCCTTTCTACGTCTTAATCCCATTATCAGTTGCTCAAAGAAAAAGAGCAAAGTCTTAAAGGATAGACCCTTTCCTAAAGAGGTTGGGGATACTTGCTTCTGTGGAGCAAGGATTCTGGGTCCCTGGCAAAGATTTGAGGTTTATATATGTTATTTATTGTTCCTCAAATATGTCAAACATGTAGATATCTTACATAAAAATGCAGTGACGTTATTTAGAAAAATACCTATTATGCATTTGTACTCTCAATTGCTATAGAGGGTATAAATTGTTTTATAGTGGAGGCAGGAGAAGAGTAGGTTCAAGTTCTCAGCAGAGTATTTGCCCCAGTTCCTGATAGGAGTTAATAGTAATTCAAGTTCCCAAGTATCACGGCCTTACTCCCAAACAATATTCAGAGCATTCACTTATTGCTGGTAATAGGAAAAGTAAATGTGCATAGGGAGTATTATACAGCATGCTACAGTACAATTCAGACATTTGATTAAGCGAACTCTAGGTATAAGCATCTTCCAATAATTTGATCTTTTTTTCTGCAAGCTCCTTAGAGAGAAATCAAGATATAACGAACATGCTTGGTGTGAGAATTTAGCCCTAAAACAACTTCCAATTTCATCCTAGGATCAGCTTTACTTTCTAACATTCTATAACCAAAGCCTTTTATGATGAGAGTGAACATTGAGAATGATAACCTCTATGTCTTCCCAGAGCCCACTTTGTCATAAGAGAAGTTTAGCATTAGAAGGAGTCTCTGAGGTCCTGAGGTCCAGGCTTCCAGTTCGCCCTTTCAGCATCTATGCAGTGGCATCCAGACTCTGGGCAATGTTCCAGCAAGAGCAGGCAAGAGGACAAGGGTACTTTGAAAGGTAGGCAGCTTATTAAAGATATAATTTTTGAAAAGGGGCTTAGGTGCAAAGCCTTCTCATACTATTTTTTCTAAAAATAAAATGCTGATTTAGATGCAAAAAGGGAGTCTGCTTTTACCGATGGTTAAAAAAATAGTACACTGTGCATCCTGAAAAGTCAAAATTCAAACATTGTATATCAAACATTTTTTTTTTATTTAGTTAGTTACCATTTGGAACCAGAGATAGTCCTCAAACCAATCCCACTGGAAGAGAAAGTTGAAAATGATCTAATAGTTTGCTGCCTATCATTCTTTTTCTAGAATGAAAGCAAAGAAAAAAAAGAAATGAACAAACAAATAACCCATGGACACAATCAGTAGTTTAATGTTTATTTGGGGATGAGTAGGTCAGGGAGGGGAGAAAGGGGAGGGGGTGGAGAGGAGGGAGGGGAAGCTAAATATAAGGTGATGGAAAGAGAAGTCACATTAGGTGGTGAACTTATTATACAACAAGCTGACAATGCACTGTAGAATTGTATGCCTGAGACCTATGTAATCCTTGCTAACAGATGTCACCCCAATAAGTCTAACAATAAAAATGAATTAAAAAAATAAACATCGAATAGCTCTAGGATACTTAGATTTCTTAAGAATCTTAGTGCAGCTCCTGTTGATCAGATATGAATTCTAGCAGAGGGTCACTAAGCTCTAGGTTAAAGTTTATGTGTTCCCATAAGTCCCTGTGTACACAGCTATGTGACTGGTAGTTCTGTGGCATGCATTAGAATCACCTGGAGGGCATGTTAAAACATGTTGTTGTGTCCCGCAGACTCTGATTGAAGAGATTCAAGAAGGAGCCCAAGAATTTGCCTTTTTCACTTGTTCTCAAGTAATGTTGATGTTGTTGGTCCACTGACAACACTTTGAGAATGACCGTTTCAGGAAAATAAAATCATTCAAATGATTGTATTCTGGTTAAAGATGGTGTGAGTGTAGGAGGACATTGCCCTGTACTAGGCTGCTGGATACATACACTGGGCAGAGGCATGCTATACACATGATATAGGAAATTATGAGATCAAGTTGAGAAGTTTAAATTTGATCTCCAAATATGAAGTCAGACAATCAAATTTACTAACATATTTTTTTTCCTTCAAAGTCCATTTTTTTTCAGCCAGCCCTTTCTCTAGCCCTGTGATGATGAGACGCTGCTATTTTCGGTTTTAGATACTTCTACAGCTCTCTGAACCTGGAAAAGATGAGCAAAGATGATCATTTGGTTCTCAGCACTTACTCTTTAGCCCTTGCACAGCAATCAAAAGTATATTTTAAGGAGAAGGAGAAAAATATATACACCAAGAGAAAATGCCTTGTATCACACTGGCTTTATACTCAGGTTTCCATGGAAACAGAATTATAAATTAGTGGTTTGCTTTTACTTAATGTAGTATTGAGGAGAAAATGTCTCTCTTTCATTATTCAAATGCATTGCTTGTGCTTTACCAAATTAAAAGAAAGCAATGCCAATGTAGGCTTCTAAATAGTTTAAACTGGCTTACCACATTGAACTCAGAAGAGAGTATTTCATTTAAAAATATAAATGAACTAAAACTGTTCAGGGACAATAAATTATTGGACTTTTAAACTTTTTGTTTTTATGAACTGCTGATGTTTAGCACTCAAAGAAGCAAAATCTTTAGGTGGAATCTATTGTAGAAATTTTTGAAAGCTACATAATTGAGTTGCATACTGTTTTATCTTTGTTTTGGGAGACAGCAAAATTATACTCAGAGACCAATTTTATCTTTTCCAGCCATTTATTGAACACAGATTCACTGTGGGAATTACAATAATTTTATAAGCCAATAACATACAAGATAATGTCTCTTAATAAGCCAAATAAATAAATAATATGCTCCAAACAAATGACAGATTAATCACACTATTGTTCCAGGCAAGGGGAAATAAAATCAATAGAGTCCAATTTAGTTTGAAGTGTACCTTTCATACGAGTTTGGTTTCTTAGGAGAGATGTCTGGATGAACCAAGGGCTAACTCCAGCTGCCAGCACAGAAACAGAAGTCCCCTGTTGCCAGAGCATGTTGCTAGAGAATTAAAATGCCAGTATTGGTGAACAGGCTAGTTTGCTTAGACTCCCAGGACCATTGATTGTATGGGTTAGCACCACTGATGACCAAAGAGTTACCTTGGGCACAGTAGTAACAAATGTCCCAAGACTTCCAGAGAACTGTTTAGGTCAACAAAGTGTGCCTTGCCCAGACTGAAACTTGCAAATAGTCCTTACAAACTTTCAGTATTTATAGTCTAAATGTCCTTTTGCCATAGTTGCTCTTCCACATGTTCTTGTTAATAAGCTCCCAGCAGGGCCTCTCAGCAGCTAGGCTGCTGAGGTGTTTATCAGTGACAACAGATCAGATGATGACATCCTGCCACAACTTACTTTATTCTTATGTCAAAACAACTTTACTTCTTTTTTTTTATTCATTTTTATTGTTAGACTTATTGGGGTGACATCTGTTAGCAAGGATTACATAGGTTTCAGGCATACAATTCTACAGTGCATTGTCAACTTTACTTCTTAAAACAACTTCTTTTTTTTTTTTGTCTTTTTTATAAGCAAGTAGGTTAAAACAACTTCGCTAGAAATAGTCCAAGATGGTGGGTTAGGTAAATGCTATGCCTGCTGCCTGCCAGAATTACATAAAAATTACAACTAAATTGTAAAACAATCAACCTCAAGAATCATCTGAAGACTAGCTGAAACAAGAATATAAAGAAAAGGCCACATTGAGACTGGTAAGAGGGCCAGAGACACAAAAGAAGGTGAACCCAAACCCACAGATGATAGTTAAACACCAGAAGGTTCCCTTCAGTGGTGGAGGTCCCCACTGAAGACAAACACTTGGAAGCTAAATAACATGCTACTAAATAATGAATGGATAAATAATGAGATGAAGGAAAAAATCAAAGGATACTTTGAGACAAACAAAAATGAAACCACAGTGACTCAAACTCTATGGAACACAGTGAAAGTAGTACTCAGAGTGAAATTCAGAGCAACGCAGGCTTACCTCAAGGAATAAGAAAAATCTCAAATAAACAGTCTAACTTTACACTTAAGGGAACTGGAAAAATAACAGGAAACAAAGCCCAAAGTGAGTATGAGGAAAGAAATAATAGATCAGAGTAGAAATAAACAAAATAGAGACTAAAAACAATACAGAAGATCAATGAAACCAAGAATTGGTTCTTTGAAAAGATAAAATTGACGAACTTTTTACCAGACTCAGCAAGAAAAAAAGAGAGAGGACCCAAATAAATAAAATCAGAAATGAAAGAAAATAAGTAAAACCTAATACCATAGAAATACAGAAAATTTTAAGAAAATAGTATGAACCACTATATGGGAACAAATTGGACAATATGGAAGAAATGGATAAACCCCTAGAAAAATATTATCTTCCAAGGCTGAATCAAGAAGAAACAGAAAATTTAAACAGATCAATTACTATCAACTAAATTGAACCAATAATCAACAGGCTCCCAACAATCAAAAGTCCTGGACAAGATGGCTTCACAGGTGAATTTTTAGCAAACATTCAAAAAAGATTAACACCTATTCTCA
The DNA here is from genome assembly GCA_004026885.1 of Lyroderma lyra. Lineage (NCBI taxonomy): Eukaryota > Metazoa > Chordata > Mammalia > Chiroptera > Megadermatidae > Lyroderma > Lyroderma lyra. The sequence goes on from PVJL010002275.1 coordinate 130,536, forward strand.
AACTATTTCAGAAAATTCAAGAGGAATCAAGGCTTCCTAGCTTATTTTATGAGGCCATCATTACCCTGAGTCCAAAACCAAAGACATTACCCAAAAAGAAAACTATAGACTAATATTTCTAATGAACATAGATGCAAAAATCCTCAACAGAGTATTAGGAAACTAAATTCAGCAATATATTAAAAAGATTCTATACCACAATCAAGTGGAATTCATTACTGCTATGCAAGGGTAGTTCAATACCCACAAATCAATTAACATAATACACCAGACATACAAAATGAAGGATAAAAATTATATGGTCATATCAATAGATGCAGAAAAAGCATTAGACAAAATCCAGCATCTATTTGTGATAGAAACTTTTAGTAAAGTGATAATAGAGGGATATATCTTAACATAATAAAGGCCGTATATGACAAATCCACAGCTAATGTCATACTTAATGGCTAATAGATAAAAGCATTCTTCTTAAGATATATATGATAATGAGTTAATATCCAAAATGTATTAAAAACTCATATAATTCAACACCAAAAACAAACAATCCAGTTAAAAAATGAACAGTGGATCTGAATAGACATTTTTCCAAAGACAACATACACATGGTCAATAGATATGAAAAAAGATGCTCAACATCATTAATCATCAGAGAAATGTAAACTAAAACTACAATCAGATAGCACCTCACAGCTGTCAGAATCCCATCATTAATAAATCAACAAACAACAAAGTTGGCGAGGATGTAGAGAAAAGAGGATCCTTGTGCACTATTCCTGGGATTGAAAATTGGTGCAGCTACCATGGAAAACAGTATAAATGTTCCTCAAAAAATTAATAATAGAGCTACCTTATGACCCAGCATTTCCACTTCTGGTTACTTATCCAGAAAAATCCAGAACATTAATTCAAAAAAATATATGTGCCCCTGCAGCACTATGCCCATCGATAGACAATTGGATAGAGAAAAAGTACATACAAGGTCTGTCCTGAAAATATCCAGCCATGTAATATGAAAAAGAGAGGCATTTATGGCTGTATTATTTTATGGAGAGCCCTCGTCTATACAATGAAATATTACTCTGCCATAAAAAGAATGACATCTAACCATTTGCAACAATATAAACTCTAGATGGTATTATGCTAAGTGAAATAAATCAGACTGAGAAAGACAAATGCCATATAATCTCACTTACAGGTGGAATCTAAAGAACAGAATAGACAAACAAAACAGAAATAGAGTCAGGAATACAGAGAACAAACTGCTGGTTGTTAGATGAGAAGGGGATTGGAGGATGAGTGGGAAAGGTGAAGGAATTAGGAAGTACAAATTGGTAGTTACAAAATAGTCTCAGGATGTGAAATACAGTATGAAAAATATAGTCAATAATATTGTAAAACTATGTATATTATAGTGTCAAATGAGTATTAGACTTTCTGGGGGGATCAGTTCATAAATTATATAAATGCCTTACCTTTAGGCTGTAGACCTAAAACTAATATAAAATAACACTGAATGTCAAATATAATTAAAAATATATATCCATGAAATGGTAAAGTACAGTATAGAGAATATAATCAATGATATTGTCATAGCTATGTACCGTGTAAGATGGGAGTAGATTTGTTGGGGTTATCACTTTGTGAGTTGTGTAAATGTCTAATCACTATGTTGTATTGTGCAGCTGAAACAATAAATGAATAAATAAATAAATAAATAAATAAATAAATAAATACAACTCCACTTAAGTTATAAAGAAATGAATTTAAAATCACATTAAACTTACACTGCACATACAGGTATTGTCAATGGGTACGAAAAGATTTTTGTTCTTTTATGTTTTAAAAGACTTTTATTAAAATATAGCTAACATATTATACAATATTATATTAGTTTCAGATGTACACAATAGTTATTCAACATTTATATACCTAAAGTGATCACCATGATAAGTCCAGGAACCATCTGATACTGTACCATGCTATCACAGTATTATTGACTGTATTCCTGTCCTTGTTATTGATTTAGTGAGATCTTCTTTACATGGCAGTTCCCTCTAGTTTCCATTGTGCATTTGATACCACTATAATAACTAAATTCTTAGAGTTTGGGAAGTATAACCTGTCTGTAAAGCAGGGCTGTCCAACCTTTTGGCTTCCCTGGGCCACATCGGAAGAAGAATTGTCTTGGGACACACATAAAATACACTAACACTAATGATAGCTGATGAGCTAAAAAAAAGAGTGGGCAAAAAATCTCATGTTTTAAGAATTTGTTTTAGGCCACATTCAAAGCTGTCCTGGGCTGCAGGTTGGACATGCCTGCTCTAAAGGGTCTGTTTATTTCAAGGACAAAAGTCAACTCCCACTGAGAAATTAGCATCTCTCTTTATGGCATGATAATAAAGATTATAAGAAAGCCCATGCAACATTTATCACTAATATGCATTAACATATCTAAGGTCCTTATGTGAATCCAAATATTCTCTTGAAATAATAAAAAAATTAAACTATTTTTAACCTACAAGTTATTTCATCAGCTGTCTCAGGAGGATGATGAGTCTGACTATAGCAGTAGGGAAGAATTGACGTATGATGGGAGAGCTTTGTCATACACAATGTAGTGTGATGATTGTTAGGCTGCAAACAGGTGGCTCAGGGATGCTGAGGCCCAGAAGGATGAAGTCTCAAAGGGACCGTGGGGGACTTCTGAGGTTCAGCTTCATCTACTGGGCCATGTTTCTATACGCAGGTGTCAGCCTTTTATCTTCTGCACTCATTCCATTTGTAGATCCTTCGTCAAAATATTTAATTTTGATTCAGAATTTTCAAACTTGTTTTGATAAATTTAAAAATAATTAGGCCTAATGTGAACCACTCTCTGTTTTTATGTTAATTTTCTAAAGATCAGTTAGTGTGTGACATTGGGCCACCAAAATTTTTCCTCTCTACTCTGCTTATTTTCCTTCTATTTCTTCGCTATTTCTTTTTGAGTATAGAATTAGTCCAGATTATGAAGAAGAAAGTTCTGAGTGAATAATTTTTTCAGGAGAACGGTTTATAATTTCTTTCTAACATGCTTGCTTAACTCCTGGCAACATGGTATAGTGTAAGGCCTTGCTCCTACAGGTGTCCCTGAGAGCAGCTTGCACGTCATCATGGATCTTGTTAGCAAGGCAGAAGCTCAAGACCCCCTCAAACTCCAGAATCATATCTGAATTTTAATAAGATTTCTAGCTGTGTTAATTGAAGTTTGAAAATTACTGGTAGAAAGTATTAGCATCAAAGCGGGTTATCTACCTTCTAGTTTGAACTCTGTCAGTATCGAGCTCTGTGACCCTACGCCAGTCAGCTGGTTTTTCACACTGTGTTCCTTGAGCAATGTCCACTTAGTTAGGATCACTAAGAGGCTAAGTGGTGAGGTCAGTAACTCTCACTTGAGCCTTGAACAAATCCAGCTTTGTTAGTGTTTATCTACCGATCTTCAACATAAATCACTCTTTGAGGAAAAGGTTATACCTGTGACAAAGAGTTGAGACCTACTGTCCATGAGGAATTTTACACTTCCAGATCTAAATTTTCTGTAATTGCAATATCAATCATTGACATGGATGTTTTTAAAAAGGAAATATCTCTTCATTTATATACACATGTGAGATATTGAGACCAACAGTTTAACTGCCTCTAGGAAATGTATAAAAATGGAGAAACTCAGGCTTTTTGTCACTAAATTTCCCACTGTTTTTCTCAGTTTTGGCCATACATGTATGCTGTCCTGACTTTGCTCCTATTGACACTATAGGAGAGCTGTTTATGAGACCTCACGATACTATGTTTTATTTGGCCATTTTATCAGTATTGGTTATTTGGGTGCACTCTGGCTGTTAACTACCCTTGGGCAAGGGCCATTCACTTTGAATTGATTGATCTCAAAATGCTTGCAAGTTGTGGACACCCAGTAATATCCTAAATCTAGAAAAGCAATTTCTAGTCCTGTACACCCTACTGAGCTAAGGAGCATCGAGCTCCCAGTCATTTGTAGTTGACACTTTCTGCAACTGAGTCTCTGATTCAGAATCAATCAGTATTGTCAGATTCATTTGCAATCTACAAGAAAAGGGGGGCACAATAATAGCCCAGTTCTAAAAGTGGTCTCTTGTGTTCTCAAAATAGCAGAAAATGTTCTTCCCAGACCAATAGTGTGAACCATCATCCACCTTTTATAGTTTCCATATGATAGCTGCATCAGCCTATTATTTGTATGTTCATTGGCTTTTCATGGCATTAGGCAATTCAAGGATTTGTTTTAGAAGACTTCAAAATACATTCTTACAAATTTACCTACAGGATTTACATGAAGTCATTCTGCATTCTCCTTCATATATGGTGATGAGATTATTATAAAAATACTCACATTATAAAATCTTCTCAGAAGTATATACACTCGCCTTTCAAAAAACAATGACCAGGAAAAAAAAAAACCTACTAAAATAAGAACTGACCAATGTTCTTTTCTTAGAAAAATCAATCTCATCAGTAGCTCATGAAATTCTATTTCCCTGGCCAGGAACAAAGCAGATAATCATCACTTAGTAATATTTATGGATGATAGAAATGCAGAGTAAGTAAAATTGGCCTCTAAAATGCAATCAAATTCTTTAAAACTTTTTGCTCATCTCAAGGAGATTTATGAAGTGCTAGTAAGTGGTGTATGTGTGTGTGTATGTGTTTTTGTTTGTTTGTTTCTCAATATCCATTTGTGCCAATACATATCAGAGGCACTCAAGAGATATTTGATGAATGAGTAAGGGATGAGCAAATGAATAAAGTAAAATACAGATGACCCCTAATTTGAACATACTGCTTTCCTAGAGACTGCTTCATAAGGGAGATTGCTTAAAGACAAAATACTTACTGCAAGAATATTTCTGCTTTTGTCTGTAGATATTTTTGAAATTGACAGCAAGAAAGGCCAAAAGTAACTATAAATCTTCATTAGGTAATAAAAAATGAACGGGGTAGTAAAAGAGCAGCAAGATAACATCAGAAAAAGAACTGAAGAAGAAAATGAAAGAAAAATCACATTTTCAGATGAAAATGAATGTAAACTATTTGCAAAAATATCAAGTAAGTAAATACAAAGATATATGTCACCTTGAGAGGAAAAGCTGGTAGTTTTCAAGAAGATGTGGCCTTCCAGAATTGACTTTTGTCTCACTTGTGATGTGACGAGGACCAAGCATAAGGGAAATGTAGGATTTGGTGTAGTCTGCTAGGAAGGAGCAATGACCCTAGCATGTGTACAGGAGGTTTGTTGGTGTGTCAGAACTACCTCATCCTTCCCATTGTGAAATGTTTCTTAAAAGTTCAAATCACTTTTTAGGTCTCCAGAAACTTTACTCTGTTTTGCTCCATACTTTACTATTATAGAAAAAAAAAGTCTGTTAAACACATACATGCAGATATTAGCACATTAATTCCAGTGTGTTCCCATTCTAAAGATGTATTTCGGAAAGAGAGTAATGCTTAACCTGAAAATAAAAATCTCTTTAAGGAATGGACTTCAGGTATCTTAATGGAAAATATATATTTAGTAAATGGGTGCTTTTAAGTACATTTAAGTCACACTATACACTTGATTGCTGACTTTGAAGAGACCAGCTCCTCATAAAAATATTGAAGAATGTGCTAAGAGTACAATATAATAATAACAGCTAATATTTATTGGATATTATATGAAAAACATTATGCTAATAAATGTATTATGATCATTCAATTCTAACAGCAATCCTATGAGATACATTATACAGATGAGAAAACTGAGGCTTAGAGCTGTTAAAGATTGTACAAGGCCTGGTGAAAGACACCTAGTTTCAGAATTAAGTAGCTTAGATTCCAATTTTTATCTTACCACTTACTATATGAATTTTGGACAAGGCACATTATTACATTGAACTTCTACTTCTCATCTGTAAAATGAAGGAAATTAACTAGATTTTTTCTCATGTCTATTCCAGCTGTATGATTTTATGTTCATATAAATAACCATCTTTATTTAGCAAATAGTCAAATCTTGGAAAAAGGCAAAATCATTAGTCTATTACTCTTTAACATCTAATGTCTATAATTTTACCATGAAGCATTGCTCTATATCTCCCTGATTATGTTCTCTTTGATTCTGAACAGTAGCTGTTCTTTCAAATGTCTCTCTCTATTTCAAGCATGAATAAGGTGCTGAAAAACATGAGAAATATGAGCATAATACAAAAAAAATCAATAAGGTTAGGGATCTTCACATATTTAACTTAATCATGTCTGACACTGAAAACAAAGTCATATTTTATTGCTTGAGAGAAATACTCTTTGGCAAACTGTGATAGTGACCTGATTGTGAGCAATGCTTATTCATCATTTCTGGGGCACTGGTGGGTGTGCCAGCCATTGGGAGGGCTGACTTAATTTGTCTTCAGTTGCATTCTCAAACAGCAGTTATATTGTTATTTAAAGTCACCAACGCAGAGGTTGCTTTCATCGGTCAACCAGAAAATATGGGCTCCTTGCTTGTCTCCCTTCCTGTTTTTATTGACAATTGTGAGAGAGGTTACCCAATAATAGCCAAGAGGGTATATTCTTTGGGTATTTTTGTATGATCTCGTTTCCATTTCTCAGTTTCTGCTTGGATATCTAATGCTGGGAAGAGAATAAAAAATCACAATGTAGAATCTGCTACCACAGCATTATTTCCAAGAATGAGGTATAAGTATGGTAAAAATCTAAGGTATCTCATTGAAAACAGTTTCGTGTGCCTTTATGTCTCAGAGATTGATGGGTATTATTTTCAGTTATGCCATTACATTCTTTTTTCCAAACTGTAGGTGGCCGTTAACTTTTCCTATAGTTCTACTTCTTTGATGTCATATTGTTTCTCCACCTTTTAAAATGTTTACTCTAGGAAATGGTCCAAGGTCTATGCTTCTCTGTCCCTAGTTTAAGTTGGAGAACCCCTTTTCAGGGCTTCCTTGGATTCTGTGATCACCTTTATCACCATTCTTACCACGTGGAATGAGATAATAGTTACAATTGTGAGATCGATCTTTAGACAAGAGTTTATTGATTGTCTGCCCTATGACCAGCTGTATGTAAAACATGGGGTAACTAAACTTAAAAGCATTTCTTTTCAACCAGTTAATTTTTCAATTATGCCCCTTTCTCTCTCTCTCTCTCTCTCTCTCTGTGTGTGTGTGTGTGTATGTATATGTACATACACACACACACACACACACACACACACACACACACACATATATATATATATATACACATACACACATTGAGCTTCCTAAAGCCCAGAATCCTTATGACTTAGAACAAGTGAGCAACCTATCATGTTCCACCAATCTGTCTTTTATCAAAATTCCAATTCAAAAAGGAATTTTCCCTAATGTCCTGCATTGGCACGATGGGAATGTAGGTAGGACATGGTCTTCTTCTGGTCTTGGGTGAGGGATGAACTGACTAGCCCTAGCTGGATGCTCAATTCAAGCTCTAGTCTAGAATAAGAGTCAGCTCTAATATATCCATGTTCTTGCCACCACACCCTTCATAACGGATGCCCTGGATTTTTGGAATGGTTGGCTATAACCAAGGGCTGCATCTGTATAATTCACTGTAGTTTGATGGTCCATAGGAATTTGAGATAACTTAAAGGTATTCAGCATCCACCCTAGAAGGTCTCAAATACACTTAATATCCAGCATGTGGAGAGCCTAACTCACCTCTCAACACCACTACACTCTCCTCTTATCCTCTAGGATTTGTATCTTTATGAAGACTATCAGTATGTGGTGTCTCATTGCATCATCATTGCACCAGGCAGAATCTAAGGAGAAATCTTTGCCCTCCTTCTTTTTCACCTTCACAAACAATTCATCATCAAAGCCTATTCATTTTGATTCCTAAATATTTTTTCAAACCATTCACTTCTACCCATCTTTAAATGTGAAAAACTGTAGGAACCTGCTAACCTCTTGGGCTTGCTATTCTTTGTTTGTACCCCTCTCCCTGGATTTCTTCTCAGCCCTTACCCGCCATGTTTTGTCTTGACGTTGGCATTGACCTATGCTTGCTACATGGGTCTGGCTGGAGAGCCACTGGCAGGGGAGTGCTTTAGGAAGGGGAGACATTAAACTATGTGTCTCCTTACCCTGCTCTGTCAGCAGGCTACACCTCTGCTCTGACTCATACTAGGCTCAGATAAACTTCTGTGCCCTTTGTCTTTTTTAGGCTGAGGGGTACCCATGGCTTGATATTTGCTTTTTTTCCTTAACTTTGCTCCCATCAATGTAAGTGATCACTTTGCTACCTTTTCTTCAAGCAAACTTTAGAGAGTAAGCCCCACCTTTTCTTGCAGAACTCTGAATGATCCACTATTTCCTTCACACTTTCTTTTCCCACTTCAGACCTTCTCCATATCCTAGGCAGAGGCATCTTTTAAGTGCAAATTAAGTCGTTTCCCTGATTAAAACTCTTCAAAGGCTTCTTCTTGCTCTTAAGAAAAGAGAGAAATAACTCTATTGTGGCCCCCAGCCTATACGATCTGGGCCCTGCCTGTGTCTTCTTTGCTAATTCATCTCACTTCATTGGGCTCCAAATCTTTTTCAGTTTCTTACAATTGCCACTTGATCTCCTGCTTTGAGTGTTTTCCTGAATTCTCTCTTCTCTTCAGAACTTCCTCTCTCTTTTCCCCCCTCCCATCCCTAGCCTGTCATTTTTCATTAAATTTTCCTTCTCTGGGGAAGCTGTTTTTGAAACTTCTTTCCACTCTTGCCACAGGAATTTGATTCTCCAGTTAATGTGTTATAAGACATATTTAGGATGTGGGTTTATATGTTTGCTTCCAAGCACTGATTATGGAGTGTAATTTTGTTCATGCAATAGTTTTATTGGTATAAAATAAGTTTTACTGCAGGGGGAGTGTTTCATGTGTTGTTTTCCATCATTTTATCTGTAGCACTTCGCACAGTTCATGCACATGATTGCCATTTTCTAAATGTGTATTAAATGAATACTATTTTTAAAATATTACCAGCTAAAGCCAACTTGGGTAACAAAAGCAAAAGTAAACCAACCAACATTTGAATGAGGCAGCAACAGCAGTGAAAGTAGTCTTCTATGATTATTATCTGAGTACCTGTTCTGAGTTAAACTAAAAACTGACTTGAGGGCTTGGGGAATAAGCACAGCCCACAGTCAGAGAGAGAGAGGGCTCATTCAAAAACATTGAGCTGCTCTCAGGTCCGTGGCCAGTCCTCAATTCCGTTTTTCATGAGCATCCACAATAAAGCCTCAGAGCACAAGCCAATAACTCAGCTACTAAAATCCTTTCCAGGTTTCTTTCAAGTCATTCTGCTGACCTTAGCTCATGACTTTCCTGTAATGATCAGAGCCGAAACATCTGTGGAAGTTCTCTTCCTTCAAAAACATAGTAAATACAAAACATTAAGTGCACAATTACAGTATTAACTTTTAAGTTGTGTAGACTCAACAAAACATGAACTATTTTTTTCAGATCATCGAGTTTAGATATACAATAAGAATACCATCGATGGCCAGTGAGAGCTACTGGGAAATGTTTATGATTCATTTTTCCATTATGTAAATATCTATTCCAGAATCGTTTACTTATGTCAATTGATTAAAAACAGTCTTGATTTAATTGAAGCTTCATTATAAGAACTCTCTTCATTCAATAATTCCAGGAAATGGGAAGGCAAGAAGAGCAGCTACATATAGTATTAAAGAAGACTTTATTATTGCCATAGACTGGAATGACTTTTCCTCAAACATACATCCAGTTATTTGATATTTGTTGAGCTGCTACAATATTCTAAGCACTGTACTTACCATGTGGAAGAAAGAAGAGGAATAAATAAGGTGTGATACTTGTATGGAGACAACCACACCCTAACTTCCTTCGATTGGACTCAACTCACTCTTAGAAGACTTCCATAACTATTCCTGTCTTTAGCAATCTCTACAAAGATTTTTAAAGTTGCTGCTATGTTGCATCAACCTCTGTTGATGATGGTAACCAAATAAGTATTTACTATATTATGTAAAATAAAAGTGAACGGAGGTTCATAGAAGATTGGTTGGGTTCAAAAGCAGAGAGCTTTGAAAAGTATATGGTGTTTTATTTTTACGTCTACAGATTTTAATACACTTTATGTAAATGGGAAAGTGTATATAATATACACACAGTTTATAAGTAAAAATGCATTCGTACCCATTCACTACCCAGTTTAAGAATTAGAATGCAATTTGCTTTTTAGAAGCCAGCCTCCTGTGCGCCTCTCCTTGATTATATTTCCCTGCTCCAACCTCCAGAAGTGCTTACTACCCTAATTTTTGAGTAACTATTCCATTGCTTTCATTTATGGTATTATCACCAGTGTGTCTGCAACAATATATACACTTTTTGGAATTTTAGTAGCTATGTGAGAAAAGGCCAGTATTGCCATTGTTACATGAAGGTTCCCATGAGAAGATAAACAGAATGAATCTGAGTAATCGTGTGGATTCAGCTTTACTGATGTTTTTGAGTCTTCTCTGCAGAGCAAGTGGCAGGGTTGAGGTGTGGACCACGCCCTAGACATCCTACAGGGGCATGGACAGGGGATCGGGTGGCTCCATATTTTCTGCTTCTGAACTCATCCTTCCCAACCTCAGAAGCAGGTCAAAGATAAATATTTCTGTGAAGATAAATAAGTGCCATTATTGATTCAGGAGGCAGGGCAGAGTGAAGAGCAGGGGATTCATGGGCACATTGTCCAGACAAAGCAAGACCAGTTATGAATAAGCGTCAGGCTTACCTGGGCATTCTAGTCTCTGGCAAAAGTACATGAAAGGTCATTGGCTTCTTCGTGATGACAGCACTCAGTCTGTCTGTCTTTGAGATTCATTGGTCCAAACTCTACAGGGAAGTAAGTAAATCTACTGCACAGCTGTCCTACTGAGATAATATTATTTTTGATTCTGTAATGGATTTCTTCATCTTTTCTCCTGCATTGGATGACCCATGTCTCATGTCATCTTCTTTATTATTTCTCTGTGTGTGTGTGTCTTTCTCTGAAGGGTAGAACTCACATTCCTGTAACTTCTTGAGAAAGGGTGAGAAGGAAGTACATCTTTTAAGCTTGCATGTGTGAAAATACCGTTACATAACGTCATATTAATTGCCTCTTTGCCTGGGTATAGATTTTAGGTTAGAAATAACTTTTCTTCAGCGTGTTGACCCATTTCCCATTTGCCCTTAGAATACTTGCCTGCAGCGCTTACACCTTCAGCTTTCGCCACGAGGTAACTCGTGGATCGCAGTCCTAACTTTACCCCCCAAGTTCCATGCTTTGACAGTTACCACAAAAAATATTATTAAATATTGATCATCATATACATTGTTTTTATTTGTTCCTTAATTGATTTATGTAACCGTTCACTCATTCAGCAAATTCAGCAAAGCAGAGTGGGAGAAGAAAAGGATGGATAAAGCAATTGGGTGAGTGTGGGATTTCACAGTAAATGTTATCAGTCTGAACCAGAACAGAAATGCCCCAGAGCACTGGGACCGATGACAGGGGTGAAAATCTACTTGTCTTGATGGAAACACATAATCCAGTTGCATGTTTAAAAGAACCTGCTTACGTGTTTTTGGATACACTTCTGTGATTATATGATATCCTACTTTGCTGTCACTCACGAGGTTTCGAAAGTTATAACTGAATGGAACTGAGTTTCTGAAATCATTAGTTAGAACTGTATATGGTAGTTTTCTCTTAAAGATTTCTATCCAGGATCAGGCTAATTAGATAGAAATATATTATTTTATAATGCCCATTTCATCAAAAATTATTTCTGAACAGAGAACTCTTTTTTTTTAATGTGCTGGATTTATCGTACCAACAAAAATGAACTCGAAATGGATCCTATACATTTTGGTTACATTAGGCTTGGAGACGAGTTCTGTTTAGAAGTAACTCCAAGAACAGGTTTTACATTTCATTTCACATGGAAAACCAGTCCGATTTCCTTCAGCCTCAAAGAGTGTGTTGATGTAAAACTTTTAAATGAACTTGGCAGTGAGCTGCCCTGTTTTGTTTTTTTTTTTCTAAACAGGAAATGAGTTCAAATGACTTTTCCAATGTCATTTGCTGCCTGATTGTTGAGAAGCCTGAAGCATCTCAATGCTTTATCCTTTTGTGTAAGCCTACGCTTGCTCCCTCTTCGGGAAGTTAGGAAGTTTTGTAAGTCCATTGTGCTGGACACTCACTAGACCCTTTATTTTTACTTTTTGTTTTCTTCTTAATTTATTTCATTATATTTTCAATAATTTTTTATTTTTCAATTACAGTTGACATAAATATTACATTAGTTTTAGGTGTACAACATAGTGTTTAGATAGGTGCATAACTTATGAATTGATCACCTTGATAAGTCTAGTACTCACCTGACACCATTCATAGTTATTACAATATTATTGACTATATTCCCTATGCTGTACTTTACATTTTATTTTATAACTGACAGTTTGCACATCTTAATCTTTCCCCCATTTTTACCAATTATCCCAACATCAAAATATTCTCTGTATCTATGAGTTTGTTTCTGTTTCATTTGTTTGTTTGTTTATTTTGTTTGTTTAGATTCCACATATAAGTGAAATTGTATTGTGCTTGCCTTCTTTTGTCTGATGTATTTAACTTAGTAAGTATAATATCTTTTAGGTCTATTTATGTTGTTCCAAGTGGCAAGATTTCATCCTTTATTATAGCTGAGTAATATTCCATGGTATATAAAGAGGTATATGGCCTCTTTATACCTCTGTCAATGAACACTTAGGTTGCTTCCATATCTTGGCTAGTGTAAATAATGCTCCATTGAACATAGGGGTGCATATGTTTTTTTTCTAATTAGTGTTTGGGGTTTCTTTGGATAAATACCCAGAAGTAGAATTGCTGAGTTGTTCTTTGATTCTTGTTTTAGCCTTTGTTTTAAAGTCTATTTTTTCTGATAAAAATATTGCAACCCCAGATTTTTGTTTGTTTCCATTGCATGAAATATCTTCTTCCATTCCTTTATTTTCAATCTGTATGTGTTTTCTTACCTGAAATGTGTCTCTTGTAGGCAGCATATGTAAGGGTCTTGTTTTCTTATCCATTCAGCCACCCTGTAGCTTTTGATTGGAGCATTTAATCTACTTACATTGAAAGTAATTGTTGATAGGTATGTAGGTATTGCCATTTTATTATTCATGTTGTTTATGCATTTTTTCTTATATTCTTAAAGAAGCCTCTTTAACATTTCTTATAACACTGGTTTGGTAATGAAAAACACATTGAGTTTTTTGTGTTTGGGAAGTTTTTTTATCTGTCCTTCTATTCTAAATGATAGCCTTGCTGAGTAGAGTAATCTTGATTGCAGGTCCTTGTTTTTCATCACTTTTAATATTTCCTGCCAATCCCTTCTGGCCTGCAAAGTTTCTGTTGAGAAATCAGCTGACAGTCTTATGAGACCTCCCTTGTAGGTAATCAGCTGCTGCTCTCTTGTTACTTTTGAGATTCTTTCTTTTTCTTTGACTTTAGGCATTTTAATTATGATGTGTCTTGGTGTTGGCCTGTCTGGGTTCATCTTATTTGGAACTCTTTGTGCTTCCTGGACTTATATGACTATTTTCTTCTCCAGATTTGGGAAGTCTTCCATCACTATTTCTTCAAATATGCTTTCAATTCCTTGCTCTCTCTCTTCTTTTTCAGGTATTCCTGTGATACAAATGTTGTTATACTAATGTTGTCCCAGAGGTCCCTTCAACTATCCTTATTTGAAAAATTTTTTTTAAATATTTTTTTTTTTGCTTTTTGGTATGTGGGTAGCTCCCTGGCTTGGAATTGAACCCAGGCCGCAGCGCTGACAGCGCCAACGCCGAAGCCTTAAGCCACTACACCATCAGGGAACTCCCTAAAAAATTTTTTAAAATGATCTGATTGGATACTTTTTACCACCTTATTTTCTAAATTGCTGATTTAATCTTTTGCTTCATATAATTTGCTTGGTAGGTTCTCAAGTTTTAGCTTGTGTACAGGGCAACCTCCAAGGTTTGGGGGAATTCCTTGTTCTGTTGGCCAGATTTCCTAGAAAATACTCTACTACTCTTTCTCCTGGACATCAGAAGTCCAACTGCCAGGCGCTTGGGGAAAATGACCAAGTCAGCAAGTCAGCACTCTTGTGCATAGTCACTTCTTTTCTTTGTTTATTAGTTTGGTGTGCCCTCCCTCAGCGCTACCTGGTGGCCCTCGAGACCCTCTGTTTTACTTTTTCCTTTCTGTTTTTCTTTGGGGAGGATAACCTCAAGACTTCATGTTATAGTGGAAACACCCCACTATGATGGGACTGGGGATTAGTGATCTACCTGATTCTCAAATAGCGTCACCCAACCTCCTTTTTCCTTGAGACCCCTCTTGCCCAAAATCATTTTCCTGCTACCCTGTAGTTCCACAATTTCCTGGAATTGGTATTTTTTTACTTCCTTGATGATTCTGTGATATACATTTTTTTGGTTCTCACTTATCGTCAATACTTTCAACTTCATATTTCTGCTAAGGTACCTCGTGTCCATCTGCTTTTCAGCTTCCAAAATTTTGTTACTATTACCTACTTTTCTTGTTGTCTCCTTTTGTGTGGGTTTAAGAGCTTACAAACAAAACCATTTACTGTAAATTTAGGGGGGTTCATGAGGTAACAATATTAAATGCATGTGTTTAATCTTCCATCCTAACCAATAGCTCAGCTGGTAAAATTTTAATGTTAAGCCTTCATCCATTTAACAAATATTTTCTGGTTTCTATTAAGTGAAGAGTACCATATCTTGCTTCCATAAATTTTAAGACAATTATTTTTGTACAATTAAGATACTCTTCTTTATTATACTTAGGATAATCAAGTTTTCCAGCATTAAAACTAATAGGTAAAAATAGTAATTAGCTTCACTGGGGAAGCCAGTTTTAATTTCCTTCAAATTTCAGAAGTTTCCCCTCTTAGACTAACTCTAGAATATGACACAGATAAATGAAAATATTCTCCAAAATAAGTAATACTAGTATACCCCCAACCCATATCTTATTCTTTCTCCAATGTTAACAGAATTACTAAACCAGAGAATTGTCCATAATCTCCCCCTACCCATGTCACCATTCCATCATCTACGAATTCGCCACATTTGGATGATTTTACTTCATGAATATCTCCTGCCTTCATCCTGTCAAATGGCAAAACTAAAACAATTTAGTAACAAGTTTGGTATTCATGGGTAAGGGGAGTATCATGCCTCAAAAGCAATGGAGCACTCTTTCTGATAGATTTTGTGCAAGAGCAAATTTTATAGAATGTTAGAAGAGGCAACATGAAATAGAATATGATTGGCTAGTAGGTCACATATTTCTTTAGAAGGCTAGCAGATTCTATTTTCTAGGGTAAGATAAACTAGCTAAAACTGAGTTGCAGGGCTGTGATTGGTGTATGTTAGGTTTCTTTGACAGTGAAGCATTACCCACAACTGCAGGCTAACTTTGATTTAAATTTGTGGTGTGCGCTGGGCCACTGGGGTGGCCTCTATTTTATGGGTCCCAATGTATAAATTTACTTTATCAGTTTCTTTTGTGTTTTCTGTGCTGCACATCTCTCAAATCCATCTACTTCATTTTTGCCAGACTGGATTTTCTCAAATGCAAATATGACTGTCACTTTCCTTTGTAAAACTCCCAAATGAATCCTTATTGCTTTAATAAAGTCTAAATTTAGAGCAGCATGGAGAGAGCTCAAGGATGACCCTTCCCTACAAGTTCTGCAACCTCATTTTTCACTATTGCCTTCCTGGCATGTGGAACTTCATATAAGACTGCAAATATTTGTATATTTCCATGGCAGACACCAAGCAATTTCATGCTCCTATGCCTTTCTAAATGTTACTCCTCTACTTGAAGTATACTTCTTGCCCTTTCTCCTTTAGAGACTTCCTTTAAGACCAATTTGGGTTCCTTGAGAAATCTCTCGCTAATCCTCCCAAAGGTAGGCTCTGACATCCTATTGTATCAGCCTATATCGACATGAATTTTCTGAACTTCCATGCCCTATTAGGGCTGCCCTATTTTTATATCCCACATGTCCTGCATACTGTCTGACACATAGGAGAATGTTTTGTGCTGTAATAATATTGGAACTGAAGGCTGCCAACAGATAAATGTATTCCCATAGGGGGATATTTTACCTACTCCCATAATTATTGCAGCCATTTTAATTCAAAATTTACTCACTGGTTTAAGATTAAAATAAATTTGATCTATTCCTAACTATATAAACTTTTTTGGCTGTAATTGCATAACTTTTATAATTATTTTAGGTCTCTATAATCCAACTCTAAAATTTCTATCTTTTTTATAATCTCCCTTCCTCCGTATACATGTACACACCCTTTTCTAGTGTTTCCTAGTTAAAGCTTGCACTCAGAAAGCTTTCAATAAGTCCATTCAAGGTTTTAGCTAATAATTTTAAATATAATCCCCCAGATAGTTGCATTTCTAGGACTTTGGATACCCTGAAGATTGAATTTGCCTAAGGAAAGTGGGCTCAGAGTTCTGAATAGGCTACTGGACAAAGGTACTCTGCAAATGATGGGTGACTTTTCCCTCTTACCACCTAATTGACCTCATAACATGTCTTAGGTGTGTGCTTCTTTTGTACGCCATTGTCTCCAATTTCTTTTGCTTTTTAAAAAAATTGCAACCAGTGCCTCTGGGGATAAGAGTTGGGTAAAAACCATAGACTACATTCCCATGAGATCTGAGAAATATATATTTACTTTAGCAAATTTATTCAGGAAGTAGCAAGCACCTAGAAAGGTAAACTGATTACAGAAATAAAACAGTTAGTGTCTCTCAGGAGGACAGAAATTCATGTGTATTCAGAAAGAAAAAATAATCATTCCTTTCTATGTAAGGAAAATCATCTCAGTGGAAATAGGTTGTTTACATTTTCAAGTTGGCAAACTCTCTTTACAATCAACACCATGAATCAAACAGAGACAGGAAAAGGAGAATTTGTTTTTGTTCTTTTGTCTCTGATGTGCACAAGGAAGATCCCTTGAGATGAATCATCCTGGAGCAGGAAAGATCATAATAGCCATAATAACAACAGTGCATCAGTGATTCACAAATGCATCTGTGGGATTGAGTATGCTTTTCAAAGAACATTCATTTCTATTACATCTCATTTGATCATTATGACAACCCCAGGAGGTTCATAAGGTGGATATTACTATCACTGTTTTACACCTGAGTATCCTAAGCTGTAGAGGATGTAGAGGTATTTATCCAGAATCTCAGGACTGGGTAGTGGCAGCTTTGGAGGCAGAACCCAGATTTTCTGCTACATACTGTCTTATAAATGGATTATATGTAATGCCTACACACAGAAATTCCCAGGACATGAAGAAGTTTCAAACCTCCCTCTCATTTAGAAGTCCAAATCAATGGTTCTGGAGATTTTCAGATTTACTTGGCAGTTCCCAAAAGAGGACAGGAATGCAAACTGGGAAATGTTTTAGCAGTTGTTTATTGATCCTATGACCATCTTAGCCAGAAGAACTGGTATCTTTCTTTTCCCAGGTTATCTACTGGGTTTGTAAATTTTCAGAGAGAAATTTAGTATTTCTTTGGTGGCCTTCTGAATTGTTTGACTTGTTTCTTTATGCAAAGAAGAATATAAGGGAGTATTAATGATCTGGGTTCTTGGGCCATTTTGTTTATTGACCTGGTATCCAAAGAATCTGCTTATTTTGCTTGATTAAAAAAAGAGGAAGTGCATGTGTTGTCCAACATTTTCAGCTACCACAGACTCCCCTGCACTGTTTAACACATCAGCTTTGAATCTTAGGTTGTCAGAGTTTTGAAGATAGAGTACAAACGCCTCATTCAGCAGAGATGGAATGGATACTAGGAAAGCTAAAGTGGTCACCAGAAGTCCAGAGAGCTAGTTAATATTAATAATAGAATTGGGACTAGAATCAAAATAGCCAAATAAGAGTTTCTAGCTACCATTTTCTTAACAACCCCTGTGTTCCAGCTACTGTGATATTCTCTTATATATCTATTACTTTATTGTCTCTCACACCTACCCAACAGGGCTATATCCTCATGTTTTAGTCCAGCCAGTGAGACATAATACAGTGGTGCTGAAATCTCAGGGTCATTACCTTAACAGATTTCTCTCATGCTGCAGTCTCCTGTGGATCAGTGGGTAACAGATGAGGTGGATGGGAGGTACCTCTTCTCCTCACAGTCACTAACGAAGCAAACTGAGAGAGTTTCAGCTTCCAGTAGATGTACCTCGTGGAGGACACACCTCTCTTTGCTGGGGCAAGAGAAGAGAAGAGACAGAGAATGCAAACCTACCTCTACATTTGGGCCTGTAAGTGTTTCATGTCACGTTTTTCTCACGGCCCCTTAACCAGATTAGTCATGTATACTCATCAAAGTGCAAATGAACTGGGAAGTTACTGTCCTTCAACGGAACATTTCTTCTTTATTGCCCAATTTATTGATGTGTGATTGTAGTAATCTCTTAGGATACTTCTTATTTCTGTGGTGTTGGTTGTAACTTCTCCTCTTTCCTTTCTGATTTTATTATTTGGGCTCCTTCTCTCTTTTGCCTTGATGCACCTGGTTAAGGTTTATCTATTTTGTTTATCTTTTTAAAGAATCCAGCTCTTGGATTCATTAATGTTTTCTTTTTTTTATAGTCTATTTCATTTATTTCTGCTCTGATTTTTATTATTTCCTTTCTTTCACTAACTTTGGGTTTTGTTTGTTCTTTTCTTAGTTCCTAATATCATATTGCATTTCAACTACACTTCAATAAAAAAATAAAGAACACATATTGATGAGTACAATAGATTACTACCACCCTGATCTTGCTTCTACTCTTATTTCTCTTTAAATATCCACAGAACAGCCAGAGCAATGGTTTTAAAATATATATTTTTTATTATATAACAGCTCTGATGGAAATTTTACATTTTCTTCCCATCACTTTAAAATAAAATCCAAGCTATTCCATAGGCCTATAGACTTTGCTGAATCTGGCACTTTCTATCTCAGGCCACTCTCCCCTTACCTCTCTTTTTATCAAACTTGTTTTCTTTCAGTTGAATACTGCAAGTGCTTCCTTTGCTTAGGATCTTTCCACATGCTGTTTGCCCTCTTTGCTTGCTCCTGTGCTTTCTCTTTGTTTAGCTAAATCTAATGCATCCTTCATGTTTCAGCTTCACTATCATCTTTGACCAACTGTAAACTCCATGTGCGTAGAGATCATGGATATTTTGTTCTCTGTTATATATTCAGTGCATTATACAGTGTCTGGAAGAAAGAAGATACTCAATAAATATTTGTGAAAGGATTACATGAAAGAATGAATGAACACAAACCTCTCATATATAATACTAAGTCATTGAGAACTCGTTGATGTAGCCAAGCAGATAAATCACTTAGAACAGTGACGGTTTATATTAAGTTTCTAGTGATATTATCAGGATACATGATATTTGTAAAGTATTAATTCCAAGAATTTATAATTATCACCTGCATACCATACATATCAATGTAAAATATATTTCTGAGTATTAAATTACACAATAGAGGTGGAAACCTAAAGTTTGAGTGATACACAAAACATAAACATGTTTTTTAAAATAGATACCGTCATTTCAGCTTCTTTTTTGTAAGACTGATAGAATGATGATATCTTCTAAATAAAATATCCAATATAGTCTGACAAAGTAATTTTGTGTCTTTTCCAACTGTGGAGAACCATCTACTAAGAGTAGTTTTGAAATCATTATATTGACATATCTAGGGCAATTTAATGGTTTGGAAGGACAATGACATGCCATATATGTAATTAGAACTGTCATGAAAAATCTAAGACAAATGGTTGTTATCCAGTCAGAACTCAATAAAGAAAAAGTAATTGGAAGTTTGTATACATATTTTAGAAGGTTACCAATGAGTGACACATAAGTAGTAATAACATTACAAATCTATATGTATATTTTATCTGAGATATTTTAGAGAAACTTGATGAAGTTATTTAAAATCCCTTAAAGAAATCCTTCCACTGGAATAATTAAAGTAAAAATACTGAGTTTTGTTAGCAATATGACATTCAAATGGAGTCATACTATTTTCCTGTCTGTTGCAGTCTTCTCTCTAATGACATTTGTCAGCACATATTACACACTCAAATTGTTTATGACATTTTGTTATTGCTAACTTTAATTTAATTACATTGGGCTTACACAGAGAAGAGTATAAACTGAGAAGCTTCACAAACACTTTGATATGTAGCAATCTGTGAAAGGTCATCCAATCTTTCCTCTTATCTCCAAATATGCCCTTACACATCTCCCCATCCTAAAACCGGACATGAAATAGCATTGTCCAAATTCGCCTTAGTCATACCTTCAGAAAAATCTGCAGACTGCCCTTAGAATGATACTCCTAAAACTTGCATACCCTTAGTAGGAAAGTGTCCTCAACCACTGTCACAGCTTAAGCCCAATCTCTTTGGTCCTTTAAAAACCGTGTCTCCTCTACATCTTTAAGACGTGAGTGTATTCTTTGAGAATGTTTCAAATTATAGCTCAGAAGTTTCTCGATGCAGCTCCTTGCTCACTAGGGAAATAATTTCCCTGACAGGTTATATAATTTCTGATGGAGGCTGAGAAGCCTCCCTTTCTTTCTATGTATATATGTATCTATGTGTATGTGTATAAATGCATATGTTTGTATATGCATTTAAGTGTATATGTATATATGTATGTATGCATACATGTATGTGTGTATATATACATACATATAATATATATATGAGGTCTGGCAGTTAAGTTTGTGAATGTGACACCATGCACTTATGTTGCTTTAGCAGCATGTACAAACAAGTAGGTAAAGTTTCATAATCTTGGTATATCTGTGTCTCACAGCAGCATTCATGTCGATGTGTGGCTGTGTCTTGCTGAGTGGCATTCATTATTGTTGCGTATTTTTGTGTGTCGTCATGAGAATGTCGGAACTTGAATTAGAGCAACAAAAAAACATTAAATTTTTTGTTAAACTTGGCAAGAGTGGAAGTGAAATCAGAAACATGTTAGTCTAAGTTTATGGAGATAATGCCATGAAGAAAATAGCAGTGTACAGATGGATTAAATGTTTTTCTGAGGGTCAAGAAAGTATCATTGATGAAGAGAGGTCAGGGCGGCCAGCAGAACTGACTAAAACATTGCAAAAATTTGTCGAATTGTGTCTCAAAATTGTCAGCTGACTGTAAGAAGCACAGTAGACCAAATAAACATAGACAGAGAAACAGTTAAGAAAATCTTAACTGAAAATCTTGGCATGAGAAAAGTGTGTGCAGAAATAGTCCCAAAGGAGCTCAACTATGCAAAAAGCAAAGGAGAGTGACAGTTTGCCAAGACCTTTGGAAAGGCAAGACAATGTTTTGGGCTGTGTTATCACTGGGATGAAACATGGGTATACCAATATGACCCTGAAACAAAGCATCAAAGTGTACAATGAAAGTCAGTCCACAACCAAAAAAGTTCAAGAGTCAAAACAATGTTGCTAACTTTTTCTGATATCAGAGGGATTGTTCATTATGAATTTGTACCAACTGGACAAACAGTCAACCAAGTTTAATATTTGGAAGTGCTGAAAAGGCTGCCTGAAAAAGTTAGACAAAAAAGACCTGAACTTGTTGCCAACAATTCATGGTTTTTGCATCATGACAACACACCAGTTCACAGGGCACTGTCTGTGAGGAACTTTTAATACAGCGAACAGAAAACTGTATTGGAATACCCTTTCTAGTTGCCTGGCTTCCAGTGACTTTTTTTTACCTGAAGATAAAATATTGAAAGGAAGGACATTTTGATGACGTTTAGGACATGAAGGGTCATATGATGACAGCTCTGATGGCCATTCCAGAAAAAGAGTTCCAAAATTGCATTAAAGGGGAGTTCCCTGGTGGTGTAGTGGCTAGGCTTTGGTGTTGTCAACACTGCAGCCTGGGTTTGATTCCCAGCCAGGGAACTACTCACCTTAAAAAAAAAGAAAATTGTGTTAAAGGATGGACGAGGCACTGGAGTCAGTACATAGCTTCACAAGGGGAGTACTTCGAAAGTGATATTCAGCAATAAGATATATAGAACTTTTTCTAGGATGAATTCATGAACTTAATGTCAGACCTCAAATGTAATCAGAATTTATGGGAATGTCACTTGGGTATTATGATGTTGATACTAGCTTCTAGTCCACCCTTCAAAACAATTTTGGAATTATTTTTCTGAAATGGCCATCAGAGCTGTTGTCAGACCCAAAATCTGACAATTAAGTTTGCGAACTTGCCACTATGTGCTTATATTGATGGCACCATACAAACTCATTAAGGACAAGGTTATGACAATTTTAGGGTACAATGACAGCTCCAATGGTCATTCCAGAGAAAGGATTCCAAAATTGCTTTGAAGGGTGAAATGGGAGCTGGCATCAGTGCTTAACTTCCCTAGGGGTGTACTTCGAAGGTGACTGTAGTGATATTCAGTGATGAGGTATGTAGCACTTTTTCTAGGATGAATTCATGAAATTAATTGTCTGAACTTGTATATAGACACACAAACACACACATAAATGATTGAATTGGTGATTTCTCCTAAAATTCAGGATAAACCTTCTATTCCCTGGACACACACAAGAGGTCTGGATATTTTGGGGGTTGAATTATTCATATGCCACTCAGTGGCTTGTGTGAGTGTGCACTTAAGGTGGTTAGCACTGGGAGGTGGCCTTTGCTGGCTCAACCTGTCATGCCACCTGCCCCCTTGGGGGACCCCCACTCGTCAGTTGCCAGGCACTCTATGTCCTTCTGCTTTCATACTTCCTTTCCTCACCCCTTTAAAATCAGCTTCCAGGAAAACATGTGACAAACTCCTTCTTTAATATACAGATGGATCATCAGATTTTATATTTCAGCCTTCCTAAGGCATTTGAGTAATGGCAGAATGTTAAGCTTTAAGTCAAAGAAATTAATCTTTGTCATTTATGACAGGAAAAATATTGAAATAATTAAGATGACTAACATTTAGGGAATTAGGTAAATTATGACCTAGATATAAAATACCCAGATATAAAAATTTTTAATTTTTTTCCATATACAGTAAACTCTCCATTATCCAGAACTCAAGCGACCTGTACTCTCAAGCAATGGGCAAAATTTTTGCCTGTGCTTGAAATTTTGCTGTTTGCTTGAGAGTTCCTATTGCTTTTCTGGTTAACTGAGAGTCTACTTACATTTATCTGGGATCTACCAAACCCAATGGGTGCCTGTTAACTAAGAGTCTATTGTACAATTATTATACATTTTAAATTTACAGAATTTTAATGGCAAAATATACTTATGTCATGCTGAGTAAACAGCAGGAGAGAGTATACTATGATAAAAATATTTAAAATATTACAGAAAAAAGTCTAGAAGTAAACAATTGCCTTTGTGTAATGGAATTATGATTTTCATCTTAATTATTTGAAACATTATTATTTTTGCTATGGGGAAAAATGTAACTGTAAACAAAAGAAAAGAATAAATTTCCAATGTGAGATTTTTAACATTCAGAAGCTGGTCTGTGTGTAAGAGTATGGATCTCTCTGGATACCTGTATCTACTTCCAACTACGTTGCTTTTTTGGTAGAAAAGACATGGAGTATCACAGAAACCCAATGCTAGGGAAAGCCTCCTTTGCCTTTCCACAAGGCTGATTCTGGATGAAACAGTCAGAGATTTATTTATTTACTTATTTATTTTCCTTCCATCATCATAAACGTTCAGAGATTTAGACCTCGGTTTATATGTCTTACTTTACTGATACATCAAGACCTTTGGATTTCAGCCTCCACAGCATCCTTGGTATTGCTGAGGAATGCACTTCCTGGCCCTCTTATCTCTTAGTACAGTGGCAAAAGAGCCTCGACATCAAATTGACTTCAGTTGCAGTTGACTCCACGGATGGCGGGCTGTGTGACTCTGGGCTATCTACGTCAGTCAGTCAACCACAGCCTTCTCATCTGGAGATGAACACTACCTTGTTCTGGTAGGATAAAAATGAGAAGTTCTCAGAAATGGATAGTCAAGATATTTCTCTTGACTCATAATTGCATCATACTTCAAAATTGAGCATCCTGGTAGTGGAGGCCCTCTCATTTGTTACAGTAAGTTTTTTTCTTAGGAGTCTCTTTGGCTCCACTTCGTAGGCTGTAAACATGCCTCGAACCTTGACTAAACAAAGTCTTGGCTTCATTCAAAGAAGCCCTGGTTTTGCTCAAGAGAATAGTAGGTTTCCTTCCCTAAGTTAATAGGATAAAACCTAAACTGTATTTTCTCCACCAAGACTAGGTTAGTTCTGCTAGCGGGTTTTTGTTTGTTTGTTTGTTTGTTTGTTTGTTTTGTTACTGATGAGAACTGAGGAGACCATGGCATACTGATAAGAGTATGAATTGTTAAAATTCACTTGTAAAAAGAACAAAGGTTTCATTTTCGTACTATTACCATTTTTTTCTTTTATAAAAAGAATTAAATCACATCTCTTTTTGTTTCCTGTGTTCTGTCATCTGCTCAGCTATCTACAAATCCAAACTATCACTTAAAGCCTCTTGCCAAGTTGCCAATTTTTATTATTCTCAACCCCAGTGAAGTCCCATATTGATAGAATCCTCAATATCTCTCATTCCCTGAGTCCAAGTTGAAGAGTAAGTAGAAGACAGCAGGAAGTAAAATCTAATGTACTCCATTTCTTTCTGAGTAGATTTCTTTCTTCTTGGAAATCAGTTGAGGGTATATTCCTTTCATACTAATGTTTCACTCTGCCTCCTGGTGGTTGAACAAGACTAGATGATTTTTTTTTTTCTGCTGTCCTTTATAAATTTGTAAACGTCGCTCATGGCTCCTGTGGGGTCCGGGAGCAGGGAGTCCACAAAAAAATAAGGTCTCAAATCTCTTCAAACACTCCCTAGGCTTGCTCTGCTGACAAGTCATTAAGCAAGGCAAACTCCTCTCCCATATGGGCTGTTTATTTGTTCAGTGCTGTTCTTAAACATGGCTGGCCTGAACTCCAGTTTCTTCCTGGAATGAGAGGAGAGTACCCAGCATCTGCTTTGATTACAACAGTTCTGCTAGTCGGGTAGTTCGCTGGCCTTTCTTTGATGAGTTTTGGGATAAAGCTTGGTTGGTACTTATGGCCTCATTCATGAATTCATGAACTCATTTTCCTAATTCAACAAATTTATTTTGACCACCAAATATTCAACCATTATAGGTACTAGGGATATATTAATGCACATAGTTAATTTAAAAAAAATAAATCTTTACCTTTCTGGAGATTGCTGTCTGATGGGGGTGGGTTGGATAGTAAGTATACTATATAAATTACTGTATACTGTATAAAATACGTAGTACATTAGAATATTATAAGTGCTTTGGGAAAAAATAGAACAAGGTAAGAGTGACCTGAAAGTACATGTGGAGTTTTAAATAAAATGGTCAGAGTGCGTTCCATTGAAAAGTGACATATGAGTCAAGATTTGAAGGAGATGAGGGAGTGAGCCAAAAACCCATTTTTTCCATTTTGGAAGAAAAAAATGTTTCAGGCCAGGGCAAAAGCCTGGTGATAGAAAAAAAACAAGACATACTTACTACATTTTTTTTATATTCTTAGAAATTAAAATCATTGGAGGTACAGAGACGAAGCAAGTATGTTTCTTGCCTTCAAGGAGCTTATGGTCTAGTTTAAGAAAACAGATCCAAAAGAGGCAATTTCAATATACCATGGTTCCTGATAAAACATAGAGTTAAGAATGGTACAGGATCCTCATAAGAAAAATATAAGATTTTCATGGTGGGAGAAAAAGGGTTCAAATTAGCTTTAGAAGGTCTAAATGAAAGATCTCATTTTTGTAAAAAAAATAGTTTATTAAAGGATCTGAAAAACTCTCAGTAAATGAATTATTTTACTTAGCTTTGTGTTCTTTCTAAAATTACTGGTTAATGGAATCCTTGGGAACAGCTATGATGACTCAAGTTCCATGTAGACAGTCAATTAAGGCAATGAGGAGCTGGATGTCAAGGGTATCCTGAGCCTGAGATAAGAATCATCCTGAGTTCAGTCTAGATACATCCTCTCTTTAGTCCCCTATTTCTTCATCCATAGAATTAGAAGTTTGTTCTAAATGGTTTCAAAAGGTCATCATGGTTCTGATTTGATTGAGTCCATTGAATTCTGTTCTCAAGGCCTATGAGAGACCTGATATATATTGATTTATTCCCTAAATGTGTATTGAGTAGCTACTATGTGCTAGGCAGAGTTCTAGATTCTGGGGCTATAGCAGTGGAAGTGATAGAGAATGCCCTTTTGGGAGTATACAGTCTATTAGGAGAGACAGATAATGAATGTATAAACATAAAATAAGGTGATTTCAGGGAGTGAAGGTGCTATGAAGAAAGAACAACAAACATGGTAATAGAAGAAGTAAATAGATGTGGGGAGAAGAGCCATGTTAGATATAATAGTTAGGAGACATAACTGAGAAGGTGATGTGTGAGCTGAGACCTGAACAATAAGAAGAGGCCAGTCATATAATAATGTAGGGGCAATATTCCAGGCAGAGAGAATGATGGAAGCAAAATTCCTGAAGTGAACCAAGTGTGATGAGTTTTAAGTTCAGAAAAAAGGTACCACACCTGGAAGGAAGAGAACAAAAGTGAAAGGGTACACCAGGAGTTGACAAATTTTCTGTAAAGGATCAAATAGTAAATAGTTTAGGCTTTGTAGGCTACACTGCCTGTATGACAAGTACGGACCTCTGCCATTGCATCCAGCGCAGACACAGAACTTAAAGTTGCGTGTGGTTGAGTTCTCATAACATGTCATTTAAAGAAACAAACTGGGTTAGATCCCAGGGCTATAGCTTGTGGACCCCTAGAGCAGGTCATCAGTTTTAGGCCATAGGTAGTGACCAGATCAGAAAGAACTTTGTAGGTCATGGGAAAGAGCTTCTATTGCATTCTATGCATAATGAGGTTTTCCGGGCATTTTAGCAGTGTAATGACATAATGGGATTATATTGTAAAAGGACACACTAATAGTGTTTAGAGAATAGATTACAAGGGCAAAAGTGCAGGCAGGAATAAAAGACCATGTAATGGTTAGAAAGGCACAATGAATGTGATTCTCTGCCCTCAACAAGGTTATCATTTAGGTGGAGAAACTTAGCAGAAAGAGAACTATTAAATGTCAGAGGGTTAAAGGCTCTGAGAAGTCTTGCTGAAAAAAAATTGTTTTAGTTGTCTTTATCATAGTACTGGTATGTATTATGACTCTCCAAGTAGAGATTATAATGTGTGTGTGTCCGTATGACTGTGTGTGTATTAATAGAAACCTCCTTTTTTTCTTTCATTTATGTAGAGTAGCTCATGAGATTAGTTTTCATTACAGCATACAGTAGGAATTGTTGTGTAAGTTAAAACTGGAGATAAGAAATAAAATGTGGAGAGTCTTGAATATCAGACCCATTTTAAAGTTGTGATAATGAATGTTTCTCTCCACTGCCCTATTTTTTTTTATTACCTGTTAATCTTGCTGGTAGTTTATAGTGGTACTTAACCATTCACTGGTTCTTTCATTCACTTATTTATTTCATCATAAACTATATGCATAGCACTGGCCAGGTCATTGATTAAACAAACAAGCAAAAAAAGTGACATACTAGCTCTTCTCTGGTCACAAAAAGCTGCCTTGTAATCAATCCATCCATGACTGGTTTCAAGGATTGTTGCAGGGGTCACTAAGCCTAACAGAGGCTGCCCAAATCCCTGTTGACTGATGCAACAGACGTTAGTGATGAAGAAAGAGCTTAGAAATGCATTGTCCAATATAACAGCCACCAGCCAAAGATGGCTCCTGAGCCCCTGGAAACGTGGCTAGTACGAACTGAGATGTGCTGTACATGTAAAATAGACACTAGGTTTTACACTTAATGCAAAATATTAATAATTCAATAATTTTACTCCATGTTGAAATGATAGCATTTTGAATATTAAGTTAAATAAAATATATTATTAAAATTAATTTCAACTTTTAAAAATGTAGCCACAAGAAAATTGAAAATTCTACATGTGGTTCACAATTATATTTCTATCAGACAGCACTGGTCTGCATTCACCAAGCTGAATGTCTGGTTTCATGGCTTCTTACCTCTTAGTCTGTCAATATAAACTAGTCTTAAGTAGATTGCTGGTCAGAAACCAGGGTGAGGAAATCCTCACCCTCAGGTCCCAGGGGAACTCATCATTGTAGGCATTCAGCTGCAACGAAAGCTCTGGGTTCCATCTGGCTGAGGTTCCCTGGTTATCACCGAGGAGGACTATTGAAGAAAGAGTTGGGTTCGTTGAGATGAACAGCGATTCTCTTGAAAATTGCCTTATCTTATTCTTAATAGCCCACTCAGTACTTTTCATGCAGGAGGTGTAGATAATTTTTTGGACTTTCTTTCTGTGTGATCTCTAAGCTAGTACATGAGTTTCTGTGACCTTTCATTCTTCTTGCAAAAAATAGTTTCACCTACTCCATAAAATCTGCTCTCCCTCCTTTAGCCCCACATAGTATTCATTTATTATTCAACACATGTTAAACACAACTGCTGTTTATTTTTTGTGAAATAGTTCTGGTCTCACCCACAAGTAAACTTGGTCCTGTCTTGGATTTCTCCATTCTTTAACCCACAACACAAATCTTGCAATTCAGGACTCTTGGTGAGTGTCTTATTTGGCTGCTGTCACTTCGTTACCTGAGATACCTGTGCCTTGTATTATGTATGAAAAATCTACAAGGAAATTTTACTTTGAAACAGATTCCTGCTTGCAAACTCATATTGGTGGTCTTTGTTTCTTTCCTCAGTAGCTATTTTGTGTTTCGTTTCCTCTGTCCCCAACCCACACTAAATACCACCATCATTCCATTCTTGAGAGTCAGAATTCAGTATTATCCAGGCAGCCAGTCTCTGAGTCAATCTCCCTGCAGTGTGCCCAAAGCACTGAAATGTTTTTTCAGTCTGATGATTTTAAATTTTCCCTAGACCAATACCATTGCCTCTAGCAAGAACAGTCAAGCCATACTACTTAATTTTAAAGCAGTTGGTGACATCCATATCTCCTAAGGCAAAGCATTCTAATTAGTGATTTGCTACCTCTGCTAGGTGTCTACATTAATTGGAGGCTCAGTGTGTGTCTAATGCTGAGATTAGAAATTGAAAAGTCACCAGAAATGTTGTCTGGCTCAACCTTGTTCTCTTAATTACAAGGCAAAACTAAATACCCTCCTAATAAAATGGAAATTCAAACTTAGATTAGGAATGGTGAACCACCAACAAAAAGCACATTATTTGACCAGGAAAAAATAAAGACAAGGATGGGAATATTATCCCAAAAATCTCTACAGAAGAGAGAAAGGGATGAGAGATACTTTTCAAGAAGGTTTCTATGAAGAAGTACCTGTAATTCTAAAACTCTAAGTGAAAGCTGCCTTGAAAGTATTGAGAAGAAGTTAGTCACCAGGGGTAGATGGGATAAGGAGAAAATGAGTTCAAGTTACAGAGACTGAACCTGTCAAACTTCTAATAAAATTATGTCAACAAATATGGAAAACAAAACAATGGCCTGCAGACTAGAAACAGTCAATGTACATCTCAAATTTCAAGAAAGGAGATGCCAAGGAGTGTTGCAACCATAAGATCTTTGCTCTACTTTCCCATTCAAGTAAAGTGATGCTCAAGGTGATGCAACAAAGGCTTTTATCTTATACGAAGCAATAAATGATGGCTATTCAAGCTGGATTCAGGAAAGGAAGAGGCACTTAAGCTCTAATTGTGAACATTTGTGGATACTGGACTGCTCCAAAGAGTTTCAGAATATTAGTCTATGTTTTATATACTACAGTTTGGCCTTTCACTGTGTAGATTGTGAAGAGCTATGGGTTGCTCTGAAAGAAATGGTCATACCTCAGCTCTTGATTGTCCTGCTGCTTAACCTATACTGTGGGTAGGAAGCCACTGTCAGGATGGACTATAGAGAGACTGAAATGTTTCCTATAGACAAAAGGGTCAGACAAGGGTGCATTTATTCTCCCTAATTGTTTAATCTGTATGCAGAAGCTATCATACGAAAAACTGGGGTAGACTTGAAGGAAGGAGGAGTGAAAACTGGTGGAAGAAATATCATTAACTTAAAATATACAGATGATAGCTTCTTACTAGCAGAAAGTAGCAGTGATTTGAAATGACTTCTAATGGAAGTGAAAGAAGAAAGCACCTAGGCAGGACTGCATTTGAACGTCAAGAAGACAAAAAGACATGCCTCCAGAGGAAATACACAACTTTAATAATGAAGACATCTAAGTTGTTAAAGATTTTGCTTATCTTTGTTCAGTCATCAATTCACATGGAGACTGCAGCCAAGATATTAAGAGAAGACAGACTCAGAAATATAGCAATGGAAGAATTAGGGAAGAACATCAAGAACAGTGATGTGCCATTAAGAGACCAAAACTAAGATCACCCACACCCTTGTATTCATTCCCAATCTATGTATGGATATGAAAATTGAACAGTGAAGAAGGCTGATAGAAAACAAAAAGATTCATTTGACATATGGTGCTGGAGGAGAGCTCCACACATACCCTGGAGACCCACAAAGATGGTCACGTGGGTCCCGGAGCAAATGAAGCCTGAAACATCATTGAGGCAATAATGACAAAACTGAAGCTGTCCTCCTTCAGGCACATCACGAGAAGGCAGAGTTCCTCCATGGAAAAGATAGTTGTACTAGGGAAAATAGAAGGTAACAGGAAAAGAGAAAGACCAAGTGTAAGATGGAGTGACTCCGTACAAGAAACCACAGGCGTGAATCTACAAGAGCTGAGCGGGGCTATTGAGGACAGAACATTGTAGACCTCACTCACAACAGGGTCCAAGCAAATTCAATGGCATGAAACAACAAATAACCTCCTTCCTTGGGTAACAGAATGGAGAATATAGGCAGAGTATAGGATTGGGAAACTGAGGACATGCTGTGCCTGCTGGGGCATAGTCTTACCCTGACCCCACCATTCTCAGCCCCTCATTGCGTGGGAGAGGCTTTGGGGCACAATGTGATTCCCTGATAGAGCATAGGTGTTCGAGTCGGTTACATTTCAAGTTCCGGCTCCATCACACACTACGAGTGTGCATGTAGAGGGCCAGCATCTTGGGTGTGCAGTAACACAGGACTTTATCAAAAGGGTGCCCTGGTCTAGGGGTTTAATGCCCTGTGGTTGCAAACCTGACATTCTTAATAATTTTATCTTTGGATTTGTTTTGTACGTGACCTGTAGGATGCTGGAGCATGCCTCAGCTCACTGGCCTTCTCACCTCCAACCACTTTTCCATCTCTCCAGGGCATCACGGCTCCTGCCCTGTGATGGCTGCAATCTTTGGCCCCTTTTGCAGGGTTTGAAAGCAGACGTGGGGGCGGGGGGCATTGGAGTTGAAAGCACATGCCCAACATGCCAAGTTGGTGCGGGTAGGCCCCAGGTGCCATGAGGGTCTACACCTGCTTCCAGGGAGTGATACATTAAATAGAAAATAAAATAAGCATCATGGCAGGTAAGAGAGATCTCTTTTGAATAAGAGATCAACATTTTCATTTTGAACTGGGCCTAACAACTTTTATAGCTAGCTCTGGCTCTGTAACTGTAAGAAAGTTTCTTACCCATCTGATCCTCTGTGTATCAGTCAGGGTCAGGGTTCATTTAGAAAAGCACTAGGATGGGTGTGTGTGTGTGTGTGTGTGTTTACAAATAATGTATATATCTACATATATGTATACAGGTATGCATACATGTATGTGAGTCATACATTAACAGATAGCAAAGGTAACAGCCTTTAGAGATTGTCTGATGGCTTCCCATAGTCATGATACAGCTTTATCAGCTGGGGAGGGAGTGGTCACCAGAACACTAAAGTTACTGAAGCTGTTGCTGTAGAAAATTGTAGAAGTGGACCCCTGGACAGGAGATGTCACCTCCTTAGAGGAGCACAGCTATTGTTATGCCTTGACCCACCAGGGCAAGAGAGATGATAATCACATTCACTGACCTTGTTATCTTCCTGTTTTTTTCATTTTCTACTCTTCCTCTGGCATAAATGGACAGGAAGCCACACTGTAGGTCCATGGAGATCAGCCTCCCAGTGCCAGAGCAGGGTGGCAAGGGCGTTCATTGCAGGGAGGGGAGCAAATGGAGAAAGCCTAGCTTGACTTTATATGGTTGCTTTGTATAAAGGCAGAGATACTTATTGTTAGTATTTATATTCTTTATCCCTCTGGAGGAGCTGAAACAAGTTTGAATTCAGGTAATGGTGTTAGTAGAGTGAGGAAAGTCTCAATGCATTCTTGATTTTGTCACACCACCGTGCTCGAAAGTGGTGAGGTTATGTTAAGATACACAACACAATTCCAGTGATATAGCCTCAAAATTGGTAATAAAGAAATCAAGGGGGTAGGGACACTTGGGTTGTTATCCTGGTCCTGACATATTTCTGAAAAACAATTGAGCAAGTCACTTACCTCCTCTACTTTTCCTTCACTTATCTTGAAAAAGGATGACTAGTAACAGGCTAATTGTGAGGAGGGTGAGATATCAAGAAACTGCTTTTATACATATGCTTTTCTTCCTGGAACAAACCGAGAGACCTAGGTTGGAGTGTCTCTGAAACCGTGGGCCATTCCTAATCATCTTTTACTTTGCTTCTGGAGCTGCTCTTCAAGTGATGTGGAAAACACAGACTTTTAGTTCTGGGACCAGTGGGGACAGTGACCCCTCACCATGCGGGATGACATGACATTCTTTATATGCCTGAATGTTCTCCAGTACCAATTGCTCATGATGAGTGGAGGAAAGATTAGAGCTGTTTCTCCTGCAGCACATATATTAAAGTTGCCACTAAGAAAGAAGTTGAAATGTGAGACATCTTGTTAAGTTCTAGTTAAAGAGGGATGTGCTAAAAATACTCTGATGCGTGGCTTTAAAAAATGAGGCAGGGGAATAGCTATTAAGCAGAAAAACAAAGGCATAGAAATATAAATCAAAGTAAGTAACATTTAATTTTCTTACTGACTAAATTCATTGTCAGCAGTGCATGATGAAGGAGAGGGAATGGAGTGCATTGCATTTTCATTTGGGTCACTTTTTGGCCTCCAGAGAACTTTTACTCACTAGTGTATACACACATGAAAGGAGTGGGTGGGGAAGGAGAGAGAAACAAATCACTCGCATCGGCCCCGATTCACTCACTGACTTCTTCATCAGTATCTCATGACAAAGGAGGGAGTCCGTGGTGGGGTATCAAATTCCATTTAGAGAGCCATTCGCAACACTCAAGCCCCATGTCAGGTACTTCTCGTGTTCATTTGAGAAGAGGCAGCCCACTCAAAGCTTTATTTCTAAGTAGACCATTGAAAATTTGTCTATATGAATAGGAAGAGAGAGGACAGGGATGGCAACTGTGACCCTGGTTAGAGACACAAGTGGACTCAACTCTGTACTTTGGAATCACTCATGCAAAGGCTCTTAGAGATAGAGGAGTCAACTAGAGATTAGATTCTGGGAAGCATTCATTTTACACACAGGAAAACAGCCCACTGGGGTGGATGGAGTGATGGGGAGTAGAAGGGAAGCCCAAGGATCATGGGGAAGCATTTACCTCCTTTAGAAATGATCACGTCCCCAAGCCTAACACTTAGGGAACGTCCCTGCCCTCAGCTATTTTGTTACCTAATTCTATAAATCCCACTTTCAATATCTGTTGAACCCGTGGTATTCTCTCCTTTTCAACTGCCATGCCTTAGCTTCTGGCCATCCCCATTTCTCACTTAAATTACTTTCAGTCTCCCTCCTTAACTTTCTAAAATGCTAGTCCAAAGATTTCACTGTAGGAGTTAAATTTCCTCAGCATCCTTGCATCATTCTCAAGGTAAGTTCCAAATTCCTTGACATAAAACAAAAACTCCTCCATGATCAGACTTATTTCTAAGACCTCAGTCATACCATGTACATATTTGCAAATGTTAGCTCGTTTAATTTCCATAACAATCCTATGAGACGTGTGTTATTCGTGGCCCTATTTTACAGATGAGAAAACTGAGGCACAGAAAGGTTAAATGACTTTCCCAAGGTCTCACAGATAGCAAGGGACGGGACCAGGACTTAGACTTGACATCTGCTCGCAGACTCTATGCCTTTAGCCCCTAGGACCTGCCTCTGTACCGTTTCCTGTATGAGCCAGGTCCTTCTCACCTCTGGGGTTATGTGCAGGCAATTTCCTCATCTAACAACAGCACTTGTTCCTTCATTTGCCTAAATATCTTCTGTTTATTATTTGTAATAGACTTTATTTTTTAGAGTAATTTTAGACCCACAGAAAAATGGATCTGAGATTTCCTATTTGCCCTTGGCCCCCATACAGGCATAGCCTCCCTCATTATCTACAGTTCCCCAAAGAGTAGTACACTTGTGCCATCTGATGGACCTACAGTGACACATCATTATCATCCAAAGTCCATCGCTTCCTTTTGGTGTTGTATATTCTATGGCTTTGGACAAATGTGTAGTGACATGGATTACTCATTATGGTCTTTTGTAAGTATGTTTACTGTCCTAAAAGTCCTCTCCTACTCCTACTCACCCATCCCTCCATCTAAGCACTGGCAAACAGTGATCTTTTTACTGTCTCAAGTTTGCTTTTTCCAGAAGGTCATATTGTTGGAATCATACAGTATGTGCTGTTTTCAAATTAGTTCTTTTCACTTAGTAATTTGTGTTTAAGATTTCTCCATATCTTTTCGTGGCTCAGCACTGAATAATATTCCATTTCCCAGGTATATCATAGCTCATTTATCTGTTCACCTACTGAAGGGTATCTTGGATGCTTTCAAGTTTGGGCAATTATAAGTATCTGTTTTCAGGTTTTTGTGGGGACATAAGTTTTCAACTCATTTGGGTAAACAACAAAGAACAGGATTGCTAGGTGACACGGTAGGAGTATGTTTAGTTTTGTAGAAGCCATCAAACTGTCTTACAAAGTGGCCGTACCATTCTGCATTCCCACCAGCAATGAATGACAGTTCCTGCTGCAGTGCTTCCTCAGAGACCTCCTCCGACATTCCCAATATTCTAGATTTGGGTGGCTCTAATAGGTGTGTAGTGGTATCTCATTGTTCTTTTGATTTGCAGTCCCCTGACATGTGATGTACAGAATCTTTTCATGTACTTATATGCCATCTGTATCTCTCTTGAGATACCTGTTATAATCTTGGCCCATTTTTAAATCAGATTGTTTTCTTATTATTGAGTTTTAACAATTTTTTTCTGTATGTTCGATAACAGTCCCTTATTAGACATGTCTTTTGCAAATACTTTCTCCCAGTTTGTGGTTTGCCTTCAGTTTATTTTTTAAGATGCACTTCAAATACCAAAAAGGTATTTGGTCTTCCATAAACCAAGATCCTATCTGACTCAGTTGTATTGACACATTATACCAAATTGAAATCTTTAATACCCCCACTAGTAAGTTGTGCTCCAAAAGGTCAGAGAAAATATCAACTTTGTCTCACTTGCATCTGACCTGTGTGGGGACAGTTGAGGAAATAATTGTGTAAATGATCTCCCAATTTCTGGCTCTAACTCTTGCCTATTAAAGAAGGTATTTATTTCTGAGATTCTTTTTATAGTGAGGGTAAACAAAGTACTTCTTTTAGCACAGTTATTGTGAGTCAAATAAAATAATGATTGTAAACCCATACCCCTGTGGTCTCTTTTGAGTCAGTCTGGTATCCTGGCAGCCCCATTCCTCTCCCTTTTCTTTCTTTCTTTCTTTTTTTTTTTTAATTCATTTTTATTGTTAGACTTACTGGGGTGACATCTGTTAGCAAGGATTACATAGGTTTCAGGCATACAATTCTACAGTGCATTGTCAGCTTGTTGTATAATAAGGTCACCACCTAATGCGACTTCTCTTTCCATCACCTTCTATTTAGCTTCCCCGTCTCCTCTCCCATCCCCTCCCCTCCCTTTTCTAGGCCCATTTACCATCCAGACTCTTTCTTGTTCTTCACCAGAGGTTTCCCCCTTTCTCGTAGCCCAATTGTCTCAAAGTCTACCTGGTACATAAAGCTTTTCTTAACTTAGTGGCTTGCTTTGGTCTCTCATTACCTGTTTCCTAAACATACCTTCAGGGTCACCATCTCTCAAAGAGTCCCACCACTTTCCACCCACTTAAAAATTTAACTTTGGATTTATTTCTCTTATGACCTCAATAAGATTGCACATCCTCAAATGGTCAAGCCTTTGATCTGTAGTAAACTCACAACTGCCACAGAGTGACGTGTGTTCACCAGATAATAAATACTTCTAGAGTTCAAGTTAATTGAAGTGAGTTCCTTTCCCAGGTACTTTGCTGCCTCCTAGTGTTGTGGCCAGGCTCTGGGCTGAGAGAAGTTTCCTCTGAGCGCCTGATCAATCCACACCGTCTGGGCTGGTGACCACTGTTGTAGACAATAGACTTGAGACAGCTGACTGCTGCTGGGGACAGTCCCTTAGGGGTGCATGTCTGGGGCGGCAGAGAGCTGTGCAGTCCTGGTCCTGGATTGTGTTGCTTACGGCAGATTGTTTTTGCTTCATCCCTTTGCTGTTTGTGAGACTTGTGTGGAGTTTGGAAGAGACTTTATTCCCTACCTAAAAGCCCTCCCTCCTTCCCTTTCTGTGAATCCCCGACCTGATTGTTTGGAGTTTTTTATTCATTCTTTGATTTTAAGGCTACAGTGTGACACGTGTGAATATTCAAATATGCTTGAAAAGAACAAAACACATGTTTTTCACCTTCATTTTTCAGCCTGTAAATGAATTTCTGGTCCTGCCGAGAGAGGTTAGCAGGCACCTACTCTCTGAGAAAGTAAAGTGGGTTCACTTCCATGGGACATAAGGCACAAGAAAAGCACTGATTACACTTTATAGATTCAGCAGGCATTGTTTTGGCTAAGTACCCACAGAATAACGTGGTACAGTGGAAAGAACAGGGGTTTTGGAGCAAACACTTGGTTCAAATCCCAGCTTCCTTAATCTCTAGCTCTGTGATATGTCTAAGTGTCTCCAATCCTTAGATTTGTTCTCAGTTTAGTGGGGGCAGCAATGCATAGAACACAGGGTGCTGAAAAGACTGAACAATATAATGTATGTAAAACAATAATTAATAATGCATTAAGGGGTTCTTGTTCTTCAAATGCAAAGAGCATAGCTTTCATGGGTGCAGAATGCATTGATTCCCAATATTAAGTTTGTTCCTATATTTTTCAGCTCCCTGTGTGTCCCCAGAACTTAATCTCTTAGAGGAAAGAAATGACACTTAGTGTTTAACACTGTTAATTGATTAAATGAAATGCCTAGAGCTGAAGGGGCTGAAACTTTTTGACTGTTCATTATACATTTTTATCATTCTTAGCCTTTTTCTTTAATATTTTAGAGTTGGAGACTAATTACCTCCTACATCTGCACCCCAATTAAATAGACAGACTTTCCTCTACATTATAGGCTGACCATACATACCTTTTTAAACAGTAGAGAACCATTTTTTCCAGTCTCATTTCAAACAATATGTGTGGTCAGCCTAGTCTTCATTGGGCTAAATTCAAGGTGTCAGTAGGCTGACCTATGTACCATTTTGAATGGGACAGAAACAAATGGTTTTGTCCCATTTAAAAGGTGATACATAGATAGGGTCAGCCTATCTACATATCACCTTTTTTTTTTTTTTTTTAAATTTTCTCATTTAAAGCACAATTCCATCATCCTCTCTTCCTATTGCTTAGATCTCTCAGTAGGTCTCAGCCAGAGCTCCTGATGCGTCTTTCGTTGCATATGATATTCTTGAATTTGACTTGTCTTATTCTTAATCACATTAAACCACTTATTTGTTAACAGGCTGTTGGTAGCTTCACAGCTAGAATTACTGCACATCACATTTCATTTTCACAAGGACATCCTTTATTTTGGTCTGCTTTGTGCATCTTTTCCTTTCACCAGGCTAAGCCAGTCTCTCCCACTGTACCTTCCAAATCAGCTATTCATTCTCCCCCCAACAATTGTCACTGATCATTTCCAGGTTAAATCTTTTATGTGGAAATTGGATCCACAGCTGGAGTTGAAACACAATTACTTGGAGCTATTACCACACTCTGTTCCTGGGTAGGTGGAAATACTGAAGATAGTAGATTTCCAGTGCGTAGGAATCAGAGTGCCATCCATGTGGTGGTAAGTAGGGTTTGGATTGCTTCCCCTTGGGGAGAGCAATATTTGTACCTTTTCACTCCCGGTCTATATCAGCGGGATTCAAGACAAGTAAATGGTTTTCAGTAGTTTTCTGTCACTTTATGAGAGGTGAGTTAAATAAAGTGATAATATGGGCTAGATAACAAGTGAGTTATAAATGATTGTCCAGTCATTTAGGCTGTCAGCTGTCCCAAATATAAAATCTATTTTTTCCAGAGTAAAGATGTTTGATTTTTTCAATTTAAACAGAAGCCTGGGCAGATCAAATAATAGGTTTGTTTATTCAGGAAATATTTATTTGAGGATTCCATGATCCAAAGCCTATGTGGTAACTTTGATTAATTTAGCATTAATTAATTCCACAAATATATATTAAATACCTGTCTCTACTCCAGGATTGGAAATAAAAGAACAATGGAACACCCAAGGTCCCATCTTCATGGAGATGGCTTCCTAATGGACAAGGCTGATAATAACAAGAAAATAGATAAATCAAATGATTTTTAATGTACAAGGAAGACAATAAAATAGGGAACTCTAAGACCATCTTGGGTTCAATGGTCAAGAAAAACTCAGAGGAGGCTTGACATTTGTGACCCCATAATTGCTGAAGGATATTTGGGTAATTGGATGGATTCTAAATTAGGTCTAAATCTATCCTCACAGTGGATCTGCCCTGGTGGTTACACACAGAATACAGTATCAAATAGGTATTGTAATGCCATATCCTCAAACGATATCCCTTGTTGTTCACTTCAGGGCCTTGCTTCTCCATTCTCTGCCATTCCCTTGATTACCCCCAGCCTGTGCTTTCCTTACTGAGCCACTCCAACCCCTGGAACCGTCCTGATGTCAGGAGCCCCAAGGGACTTTCTCCTCAAAATGTCAACAACATTCATTGATGTCCCAAATGTAGGAGGTGGTAGGAGTAGAACTCTAGGCTGCCCAGAAGAGAAGGAGAGAAAATAACTTTATTGGATCTCTACTCAGGGTCTGGAATTAAAATAAATTCTGAGGGGAATATGTAATGGTAAGAAAAGTGGGGGTAAGTTCTGAGGATTTTTTTTTTCTCTCTAGAGCTGGTCTCTAGGTTAGTCTGCAGTGAAATTTCTTTAGCAGGGCGAGTGGGCAGGACTTCCTTCAGAATGCTGGTGGGCTGCAGCTTTCCTTGTCTATGCTCTGTTTCCAGATGGTGAGCAAGACAGTTGTTCCCCAAATAAAACTTGGCTTTCTGACAGTCTCTTTTCTGCCACCTTGTAGAGAAGAAGAAGGTAGGTAGGAGCATATTAGAACAAAGCACTTAACTAGGTGTCCTAATTATGACTTGGGAATGAAAGAGACAAACGGAAAGCAGAAGTGGCTTCAGAAAGCTTCGGAGGGAGACTGCCCCTTGCATTCTCATCTCTTCTCCTAGTTAACGAGTCAGCAAGCAGGATCTAGCATGTATCTGGAGTTATTAACAATGGGTATTCACTTGATATGTTCTTTTTGCCTTAGAAACATTTTGAGATTTGAAGATCTAATCTTCTATGAGTAGAATGTATCAATTATAGAGAGAAAATGCATTATCATGCATCTGTACATCAACTGTGCCTTGTTTCCAGAGGTTGAGTTCTAGATTGTCGTAAATATTGAAATGAAGGTGTGTGGATAATTGCCAAATAGTTGAGGTCTTGGGAGCTCATTCAGACCACAATCATGACAGTCTCCCTACTAAAGAGGCAAATCTTCCCATGGGACTCTTACTATGGTATGCAGATGTGATCATGAGGAGTGTCAAATTATTTTCCAAATGTTCCTTCTCCTTCTGCGTATCCCTCAGCACCATATCTCATCACGAGGTACAGAGCATCTTTCTTCGCATCTCTTCTATACACCAACTGTGAATTAAAAAATTCATGAGCATGCCTGGAAATGAGATGTTTAGGAATGACCTGTTGATGTTCAGGGGAAGTTCAAAGAATGGGAAACACCTCCATGCAGTATTCATTGACCTCCAAAATTGATAGCTGATGTGAAGACAGAGTGGTGTGAAGCACACACCTTCAGCCCATCTAGTGGTTGGCGGAGAGGTCTTTGGAAGTCCTCTGAGCAATTGGTTCACTTGAAGTCAACCAAAAATAGTTTTTAAAAATCAAAAACTATTTTCTAGCCTAGCTTTCTTCCAGATAAATGAACGCTTTCAGGCCTTAAACACTTCCAGCTTTTATTGGGGCTCAAGGCCTTTGCACTTTCTGTTCCCTCCGCTTAAGTACTCTTCCCTAAGCCCTACTTACGGTTGGTGGTTTTTATCTTCTGACATCAATTGAAATGTCATCCCTCACAGAGATTTTCTCTGGAAAATTTAAAGCAATCCTACATAGGCCACTTGTATTTTTTTTAAAATAAGATTTATCTAAACTTGTTTACTTGTTTGTTCAATTTTGTGTCTCCTCCATCAGACTACAAGCTTTTTTAAAACAGGAATTTTTATCTTTCCTGCTATATGCTGAGTGCCCAGCACAATGATGGACACACAATAAATATTTGTTAGTGCTCAATAAACATTTGTTAAACAAAATGATAAATGTGAGTGGTATAGAGAATATTGTAAATTTAAAAATACATTTCAAAGATTATTGCTGACTCTGAACACACCTTTCTCCCATGCTGAAGCACCCTGATGGCAGGGACCAGATGTTCTTTCTGCTTGTCACTTCTCTCATTAGAGAGTCTGACACATGACAGATACTTAATAAGTATTTGTGGAATCAGTGAATGATTCAAAACTAATTTGTACTTCGTATTTCAATATAGTCAGAAGTACATCTCGTATTCAAAAATAAACATAGTCCTGTGGACACAACTTAGTGCAGTAGGCAGGATAATGTCCTCTCCCCCCAAGATGCCCATGTTCTAACTCTTGTCACCTGTAACATCACTTTGCATGGCAGAGGGGATTCTCCATATGTTATTAAGGTAAGTATCTCGAGACGGGGAGATTATCCTGGATTATGCAGTTATACCCCATGTAATCACAAGGGGAATGAGTCAGACAGGAAGGTCAGAGAGAGAAGATATGATGTGATGAAAGAAGCAGAGGTCAGAATGACGCAGTTGCTGATTGGGGTGATAACAATACAAGGAATGTGGGATCCCCTAGAAGTTGGAAATGGCAAGGAGACGAATTCTTCTTTAGAGCTTCTAGAAGGAATGCAATATTACCAGTACTTTGATTTTAGCTCATTGAAATTCATTTTGGATTTCTGACCTCCAGAACTATAAAAGACAAATACATTTGTGTTATTTTAAGCAACTATTTTGTGGTATTCTGGCATAGCAGCAATAAAAAAATAAATAGACTTAGTTCCTCACATCAAACCCACCACTCCAGCTCTCGTCATCTCTGTTTCCTGTTATGTGGAGTCCCTAATTGATACAGGTTGCATCTGAAGAAAGGGAGTTCTGGACTGTGGGGTTGGATTATATGGGCTATATGAGGCAGATCAGAAGTTTCTGGAAATTGATGCCCGACTGGAGCTGGTAGCGAAGGGATAGGGCCTAGTGGGTGAGACATTACTCCTCTCCCAGTTTGGTAAAGAACAAACTTCTGTTCTTGAAAAATCATAAGTATAGTCTTGGATTACAAAGAGAAAGTAAAGGAAAAGAAAGGAAGAAAGGGAGGGAGGGAGAGAGGGAAGGAGGAAGGAAAGAAGGGAAGAAGGTAGGAAAGGAAGGAAGAAAAAAAGGAAGAAAAGAAGGAAAAAAATAAAAAAAAAATTAGGTCTTTCTTAGTTACCTGCCTCTCTAAGCCTTCATTTAGCTTATGTGCCACGTGCAAATGCTGTGAAATGATATCCTCTTTCAATGCTAACCTTATTTGATTTGATCATTTTTTAGAATAAATTAGTTCCCAATGATAGAATAATATGAAATTGACCTTAGAAATCATCTAATCAATATTGTAGTTGACATAATTAAAAAGCTATCATTAGTGAATCATGGTATATGGTAATCAAAGTATTGGCTGTGTTTTAATAAAA
Organism: Lyroderma lyra; assembly: GCA_004026885.1. NCBI lineage: Eukaryota > Metazoa > Chordata > Mammalia > Chiroptera > Megadermatidae > Lyroderma > Lyroderma lyra. The sequence continues at coordinate 173,112 of PVJL010002275.1, forward strand.
CTTTATTGATGGCTGGAGGGCCATCGCTTATTGACGTGTGTTCTACATAATTCCTCCAACCCCAAGGATTGTGCTTTTTCTGTCAGCGTTATTATATCCTCTAATCATGTATGTGAAAAATATTGGGTTAATTTGTAAATGCTCTTTCTCTTTCACTGTTCTCTTCTTCGATGAGGGGTTGGGAGGAAGAGAGCAGTGGAAGAGGAGGCACATTTTACAGATGAAGTCAAGGTTTTTCACATACACACATGATTAGAGGATATAATAACACTGACAGAAAAAGTACAATGCTTGGGGTTGGAGGAATTTTCTAGAACACATATCAACAAGCTATGACCCTCCAGCCATCAATCAAGTTTTGTTAAAACACAAGCAACACTTTGATTTTAACCCAGTGATTTCTATTTATGCATTGTCTAGGGCTGTTTTCCTGCACTGTGGCAGAATTAAGCAGCTATGAAAGACACTATATGGCCTGTAAATCCTACCCCTTTACAGACGTATTTACCAACATCTAACCTTGAAGAATGTCATATGCATTTGTCAGTGTGGTATAATGTAAATAACAGGAGAAGAAATCATAAGTGTGCCACTTAACTAAGTTTGGGACCACTGGTCAGCCATCAGTCCCTCTGAGCTTCAGTTTCTCATCAATACAATAAGATTAATAATTCTACCAAAATATAAGTTCCAAGGTAAAGATTTAATCTTTTTTTTTTAAAACTAATCATGGTTTTTTTGGTTGTTGTTGTTATGTGGGTAGTTCCCTGGCTGGGAATTGAACCCAGGCCACAGTGTTCACAGCACTGAAGCCTTAGCCACTACACCACCAGGGAACTCCAAGATTTAATCTTTTTATTGTTGTACTTCAGTATCTAGCACAATGTTACATGCTTTGAGGACATTCAATAGATTCTTCTGAAATAAAATGCTATCTACCTTGTGGGATTGCTGTAAGACATAAATAATACTCATATGTATAAATCATTTAACATAATTTCTGGCATATAATGAGCTCAAAATAACCAGTACTGAATATGTAGATGTACATTTTGGGAATATTCAGGTAGCAACATGTACTAGCAGTTGAATATGTTAGGAACTCAAGACAAAAATTTGGAACCAAACATTAAATTTGGATGTAATATACTGAGAGGCAACAGGAAAAATCATATGGGGAGATGAGTTATTGAGACTAAGTGATTTTTCTGAGGCAAAATAGGGCTAGGGTGCATGCTATTCAAGGTTCCCAGGGTATTACATGCCCAGGAGCTAGGACATCAGGCCAACAGAAACCAAAGATTTTTTTCTGGGACGAGTTGTAGATTCAGGCTATTGTCAGGTAGGAAGACCTTTGCTGGCAGGAAGACCAGGCATACCCACCCTGTATCTACACACCTTTAGCACTGGTCCAGGATGGGAAGGGAGTGTAGCCCAGTAATGTGTCTGGGCAAGATTCCCTGCAATGGTGCTCATGTACTCTTCCATCATTCTGTTTCCCTCCACCACCTCTCTACTGCAAGGAGCCTCAGACCTCAGATAACAAGTATCATTGAGAATCCTCTATTTTCACTAGGTTACAGAAAACAAGTAATTACAGGATGCAGAAATCCTGCAAGACTTCTAGAAATAAAAAACATATATACATACGTGTGTGTGTGTGTGATTGATCATGTATTTATGCAGGCCCTTTATGATGCCTCAAATAAATAGGTTCATTATTAGAAGGCATTTGATTCATCATATTTAACTGCTCATCCTTATTGACTCTTTGGTGAAGGACCTCATGCTTTGGATCATTAATAGACCATTCCCCAGCAGCTCCACTTCTGACTTCCTTTCCTTATGAATGATATCTGTGCTCTCACCTCCTACCCTCAGCTGGGAATCCTAAGGAAGCCCTGATGAAATCTACAGCAACTCTTTTCTCCTGCCTCAGCTTTTCCTGCAAGCCCAGAACAGCTCTGTGTGCTCCTCCGAATCTCCAGCATCCTCATCAGGCCCCTAGGATTGGTCTCCCTCCTGCCTCCTAAGCCTTTGACCCCAAACACATTCCCAATCTCTCCAATTAGATTCCTGGTTCAGGTAGCTGCTGGGCATATTAGCTTGCTTGCTATGAATATGCCATTGGAACAAGGAGGAGGATTCTATTTGTTTATTTTTTTTAAGGAGATAAACGACAGGTCTTTTTGTCCAAAGTAACACACACACACACACACACACACACACACACACACACACACACACAGAGCCCTTTTTGCTGTAGATGTCATTCCTTTAGCAACTATTTCTCACTTTTAAAACTACTTCTTTCCACTTCCAATTATAGGAAAAAACTTTCCAATTTATGTTTAGAAAGGAAGTAAATATTCTCCTCCAGCATCTATTCATCACTTGTGAGACAATTTTTTGCCAATTAGGGGAAAGGAAATTCCAAGTTTAATTTAGAGTAGAAATAAATATTCTCCTCTCTAAAATATACTTGCAGCCAGCTAGGGGATGATAGAAATTTTACTAGGTTGATTTTTATAAACTATCTCAGCTGCACCTGTTATAAATGGTCTGTGATACAAACATTCTGGAAATTTCTGAAACAACATTGAACCAACGTTTTAGACTACAGACTTAAACTTATTTCATCACAAGTGTGTTATAGACAAAGAGCTAAAAGACATTTAATTAAGAGCATAAATCACACTTCACCTAGCAATTGAATAGCCTCAACTACCAGAACACAAAAATGTTAGTCTTGAGGACAGCAACGTACTCCCATGCTGGCCCTTACTTGATTGGACTGAGACTTAGCACTGGGTTGGTGTGGGAATTTAGTCACTAAAGAATTTGACCAGCATTACAGATAGTCTTTTAAGAGTGAGGTAGCTAAAAGTTGGAGCACAGTCTGTATGGGATTCAGAAAAATAAACAAATTATTTATCTTCTATTCTAAGTTTCCTTTTCTCTTTTGAGAGAAGAAAGCTCTAAATCTCTGTACTTTTACGAAGAACATCTATTGTCATTTGAAAGTGTCCCTTCAATTCCGATATATGCTGAAAGCATTTTTCCTCCACCACTTTGCTTTAGTAAATATTTATCCCACAGTCATATCGAGTCCATTGGACTACATCATCTGCATGTTTCAATTATTTAAAGTCAGGATAGCATCTCCTGGGCAGCTAATGAAGTCTTGATAGATATATATTATTGGAGCATATTGTTATTTATTCACCTAATAAATCAAGCTGCTTGGAGAGAGTAGATGCAATTCAAACACTAGAAATGAGAAATAATGATGGCATAGATCATTTCCGAATCACTCTAGCCCATTTTACAGCCTGCAAAATACACTAAATTCCATAAAAGTGACAAATGACACAACATTGTAATAAATAGCTATAGTTTGTGCATTGTGTATTGGAGCTTAGATTCATATTGAAGCTCTCTCTCAAAACGGTAGATGATGAATTAAGTATTGAAATCATACTCTGTAAAAAATAGTATGTATTTTCAATTTATCTTGATTTATTATATGACATCATGTGCTTAAGTATATGTAACCTTTCCAAATTGAGTTGATTTAATATTGAGGAAATATTGTTATGAAGTAAAATTTGGTATGTTTGGAATTCTTCCTTTATTTTCCTGCTATATTTTATAAGACTTTTAAATGCTCCATGGATGCATAATCATATTAAATTATTTTAGCTGAATTCTCAGAAATATTCAGCAATATTTACAGGGCTTATTGAAAATGAATGTGCTATATCATAGTGAATATTACTTGATATAATACTCATTCAAATGAAAATATTTGCATATTAAAAATACAGAAAAATGTCAATTAAATATTAAATACAATTAACAGAGCCACTCTACTCTGAAGGGTGAATTTAGACTTCCAAAATGAAGAACTGAGGAATGACTATGCCTTGAATTTACCCACATTTCCAGCAATTAAAGTGAAATATTTACCACTCTTATTATTAAAGTGAAATATTTACCACTCTTACTACTGCTAAAAAATAATTATTAGGGGAATAAGCAAATACACACACTATTATATTGATCTCCACTATTTATTCCCACCTTACCAATATGCCACAAAAAGATTAAGTGGAGTAAACCCAAATCTTACTTCATTACTTCCTGAGGAGATTACAGTTGACACTTGAACAAGGCACACATTAGAGATGCCCACCCTCACGCAGTCAGAAATCTGCTTATAACTTTTGACTCCCCCCAAAACTTAAGTCATTCCTCGATACCCGTGGGGGATGGTTCCAGCACCCACCATGAATACCGAAACCTGTGAACGCTCAAGTCCCTTCTGTAAAAAGGTGTAGAACAAGTCATACAGTATTTGATTTTTCCTAGTCATAGAACACTGGCTTCATTGTTTTGTTTTTCAAAATTTGCTTTGTGGCATACTTTAGAAGACCATACTCTGAACAAGCAAGTCTGAACTTAACCAGCATGAAAGTTAGGAACAAGTAAAACATGAAATGTTTTGGGTATTCTCCACTCTTCTTGGTGCCTGTCTGACATTGCACTTCCTTTCTGCCCTCTGCTCATGAACCTCTTTTATTCTTAGCGTCTTCCTCTAAGAATTCCTAGAGTCAGGTTGCTAACTAGTAGGTTAGAGCTCTCGGTGAATCTGCAGTGTGATGGAATGAGAACCGGGTTTGAAATGCTAAGCCTGAGCTTTGCCATTAGGTTCTCCTATGACTTTTTTTTTTTTTTAGTAAGAAAAAATATAGGTTTACTATTTTTTTGTTAAAGTCTACATCATCAAGTTAACTTACATATCATCTCTCACAATGTAATACAAAGCAAAGGATTTGTTTTATCTACAAAGTCCTTCAATGTAATAATTAACAGAATATAAATCTCATGATATTCTTGGCTAAATCTCTTAATATATAATGAAGAAAACTTTTAACTTAATTTGAGAATTTTAAATTCAATTAAAATTAAGTTAAATTTAACTAAATTAGAAAAATATTTGGTTGCATGTATATATACACTTTAATAGAATTTTTGCATATTCTATTCAAAATATCAATTTTTCCCAATGAATTCAAATGTCTATAATCTGTAATTATGGGCAACAAGGTTGGTATAATGTATCAAACACATTTTTTGGATACTTAATTTAGATATCGATTGACTTCCTGGGCATATTCTTATGAATATTTTCCCCCAAATGTTACATGTATGCATTACAACCCAAATGTATGCATTCTAGAAAATTCTGGAAGATGATATACTGGTTTTTAAATTTTTTTTATTGTTAGACTTACTGGGGTGACATTGGTTAACAAGAATTACATAGGTTCCAGGTGTACAATTCTCCTATGACTTTTGACAATTTACCTCTCTGTGCTCCAGTTTTTCCAAATGCATAAAATGGGTCCAATGCTGCTGTCCTGTGAGGACTAAGAAAGGTATTACAAATAAAAGTTCCCACAGTTTTGTAGTGATACTCCAAAGTGAGATGTTACTTTATTAACACTTTTTATATCTTATCTTCCCGATTAAAAGTGTAAATTCTCTGGTTCAAATTCCGTCAACACATACTATACAGTGGATTCCTTCTTAGACTATGCTAGGTCACGTTATATACTACATTCACTTAATTTTCACAACAAGTAGGAAGGTAAACATAGTCTCTTTATTTAACTAATGAAGTAAGTTAGGAAATGTTAGGGGCAATTTCCAAGATCACTAAAGCAGGGATGAGGGAGCGGTCAGCAAGGCCAGTGTTGTCTAATAGCAAAACACTACTCTTCCTGTATAGCATATTGATTCTCACTGATGACTATTACTTATTTAGAAACTGTATATTAGATGATAAAAAGTGACTCCCATATTACAGGCCCTCATACAAGTTTTAAGTGAATGAATCAATAATTGAGGGCACTCAATATCCTGGGTTCTCTGTTGGCACCAACAAAGTACCTTGCACACAGTAGACAGGAGGAAGAAGGAAAGGAAAATGAGGAGGAAAAGGGAAAAAATAGAAGAGAAATGAGACAAATAAAGAAAGATAATGGTAGAAGGAATGAGAAAATAAAGGAGGGAGGGAGAAATAATTCTTCAGGAATGACTTCTGTTCATCCTATGATAAACTTGTACAAATATGTCAGTACTTTTAGGTTTGGATGAACTGTTTGTTTGTTTTTTTCTTTTTAAATCATAATGAAGAAGACAGAGAGATTTAAATATCTCCACTTCCAAGATAACCTCTCTTCTCCTCAAATCATTAATAATTTTACTCAATTTCAATCTTTGTAAAGTGGTGTGGACCAAAGAGGTTCTTATTACCTTTAAGGAATGTTGTGTGCTTTGGAAATGAGATACATAAGGAATGTACACACATGTATCTCAAGTGTAAAACAAATCTTGGATTTTATGGTAAGAGGGCATGTGAGCCTCTGATTGTGGAAGGGACTCCTAGCTGGAGTCCTGTCCGGCTGAGGCAGGGCTCTGTACTGCCTTCCTAACCAAAGAGGAAAGAGTAATAACGATAAGTTTCATGTTTTCTTTTGTGTTGTGGGTACTGGTCTTCTTCTGCGGTCCTCAAAATGCTTAGTGTAGTGCAGGGCATAAAATATGTCCTCAGTAAATACTCGTTGGATTGGTGTGAACTGAATAAGCAGGAAGCAATGTAGTAATAGCTCTGTGTTACAACATTGCCCACTTGATCTAGTCTCTTGCTTTGTCCCCAATACTTAAAACATTCTTACTGTGTCATGATGACAAGCCATTGTCTTTTGATGGGGCTACTTGAAATAAACTTTAGTTCAGTTTAGCACTAATGGCCATTAGGAAACCTATGGCATAAACACATTTCTCTTTTTTACTTAGCACATTACTTATTGAGATCAGCTGTGGGTCTCTGGGAGGAAGCAAAGCAGCCATGGAAATCAGGGTGAGGTGCATGGAGCAGCACATACCTGCCCTGTGTGTGGAGCTTGGCATGAGGAAGTCTGATGTGAGAAATGCCTAGTCTAGACATTAGGTCTCTGTTCTATCTCAGACTTGCCACCTGTATGCTATGTGACTTTCTGGGGTGTAATTGGACCCCCTTGTGCTATGGATTCCTTATATTTAAAATGGGTATTGTGGTCAGGCAGTGCATGAGGAACACATGACCAGTCAACTCACAGGGTACTTAAAATCATCCTCTCATTTATTTATTCATTCAAAGAATATTTGTGAAGTACCTTCTGTATGCTAGGAATACAACAATGAACAAAATGGACAACAATAAAAAATTCCAGGCTTTTAGGGTATGAAGGTTAAGATAATTAGAGGAACATACAGTGTGTTTAATAGTAATTAGTGCTGAGGAGAAAGCAGGGAAGGATAGAAAGATTTATGGGTTTTGTTTCAGTTCTCAAGAGTTGGGGATTGGTTTGTTTTTTGGATAGTATAATTGAAAGACAATTCACTGAGAAGGTGATGTGGGCAGAAAGTTCTGAGAGCAGCAATGGGGCAAGCCATGTGGGTGCTCTGCCATTAACTTTGAGTCCTTGGACGAGTCTCTCTGGATCTGAGGTAGCCATCTCCTTTATAAAATTTAGAAATATGGGTTATATTTTTAAGATTCCTCCAATGTCTTAAATTCTTTCTTGACATTATTATGGCATCAGTATCTTCACCTGAAAAAGATAAAAAAATTGTGTGACTGATTTCCTAGTGCCAAACAATAGGATTTGTAGCAAAACCAGATTGGGCTGTAGAGAGCCTCAAAGCTACCCTGCCTTTGACCACACAACGTCATCCCATGCTCCATCCAGCCCATCTCCCATCCCCAAACTCTGTTGCACTCAGAGGACCTAAAGGCTAAGACCACCAGTGAAAAATGGACTATTCTCATTATTGCATTCATGTTTCTCATAACAACCTTATGAGGTAAGTGTTATTTTTATCCCTGGATTGCCCATTAAGGTAGGCAGGATAACAACTCCCTATAGATGTTCACATCTACAGAACCAGTGAATAGGTTGCCTTACATGACAAAGAAACTCTGTAGATATGATAGAAGGAGCAGGAGATGGGGAGATTATCATGGATTACCCTAGCACACCTGATATGATTATAGAGGTCCTTGTACAAGGGAAGAGAAGATGGTGTGCTGCTGTCTTTGAAGAAGAAGGAAGATACCAAAAGCCACAGAATGTAGGAGGCCTTGAAAGTCTGGACAAGATAGGGAAACACACTCTCTGTTGGATTATCCAGAAGGAATACAGTCTCTACACTGTAAACTAACAAAATAATACATTTATATTCCTTTAAGCCACTAAATTTGTGATAACTGGATGCATCAGCAACAGAACATAAATATACTCATGGATGTTAAAAAATATGTCCAGTAGGTGGTACAATCTGTATAGCCAGTAGGTGGTACAATCTGAAATTGAACTTAGGCAATGAACCTGCATTTATTGTCACTAGGCCATACTGCTTCATTGAAGTAATAAAAAGGGATGTCCCTACAGGTTTCTTCTGAAACTTGAGGAACTGTATGGAGACTACAATGTTTAGCATACACATCTATTATCCAACATTATGATTATAATGAGCGTGATCATTTGCAATGCTAGTTCACTCACTACCTGGTCATCCTTCCACACTCACTACCTGTGGCAGAACCTCTTGAAACATAAGCCCCATATCTCCTAAACAAGGACAATGAAAAAGACAATGAAAGAAACAACCTCATGCAGTTGTATAGCAACTTATACTCTTCAACTTACAGTAGACATGATCATATTTACTGGTGAGTCCACCACCCTTGGAGTGAGATAAAGGCGGCATCAGTGACTCCTGCTGTGGGTGTGCCTGCCCCTCTCTCTGATTTTGACTTTTCTTTCATCTGCCTTTTCATTTTGCCTGTTCTTATGTGTTTGTCTCTATATCACGGAATCTATGTCTTTCCCCCCCCCCCTCCTTCCTTTTTCTTGCTTTTGTAGCAGGCCACAACAAAGTTGTAATAGCTATTGTTATTTGATACATAAATAGAATTTTTGCATTTTTAATATGCAGATCAGAGCAGAAGTATTACATGTTTTTTAAAATTCCAAACAGCACAACTAAGTTGCTTTTTTAATTTGACATTCAACTGCTTTTTCTCATATTATGTATTAATAGCCCTGGATATGAAAACTATCTCTAAAGAGAACAGGATACATGGGAATAAAATAATTTAGGCACAAAGATGGGTTCAGATGTATAAACTTTTAACGCTGCTTAAGAAAGTATCTTAGAGTTGCTAAAGATGAAGGTGCAGGTTTTGGTTATCAATTCATCTTCTATTCTGCTTGTTACCCATACAAGGAAGTGGCACTAGACAAATCCTGTGAGAGTGGGAAAAGTGCCCATTTTTCTATTTGCTCTACATTTAGGCTTAAATTGCTGCAAAGTCATTCCCCGAGGGAATTTGGAGTAACTGCTAGTTACAAATAAATACTCCCAACTTTGCTTTCCACAGCCTCAGCATTTTTAGCCCCAGAAGAGATGCTCTGAACAAGCAAATGTGCTTTTAACTTAGCTCTAAAATACGTCCTGATATGTGGGAGCTATTTTTAAGACAACTGCAAGGACCTGACAGACTGGTATTTGCCGAATGCAAATTGCCTCACATCTCTTCTGACCTCACCCCACAACGAGGCCCCAACAAGTTAGTGTTGTCCCCTGGGAAAATATATTTTGCATTGTACTGTGCATTATGGCTTCCTATCACAGTGTTGTCCATTTTTAAGCTGTGTAATGGGGAAGAGAAAATAGGTGGTAAAACAAAGAAGTGGGAAACTAGCAAGGGCCCTGCACGAGGAAAAGAAAAAACCAAACTACAAAATAAAGCAACAGCAAACAGCCAGAAAACTACAACCAGATTTCTCTGTCTTTCTCTCATCTGTCTGTCTATCTTTCTATCTGTATCTACATCTCTGTTTCTGAAGCACACATCTATCAATCTATTATCTACAAAAAATCTATCAATTATTTCTCTATTAATGATCTATTTATTGATTATATATTTATCTCTCATGTAGGAGGCAGAAGAATGGCATATTTGAACAAAAGTACATCAAAACAGGGAAACTAGTCATACTTCTCTTGTCAGAGAAGTTGACTGTGAGAGAACGTGTCATTAAGGGTGGGCTGTTCATCTCCTCCTCCCTCTAATCAATGTCAGGTACTGAGTTTGGAAAATAGCATTGTGAAAAGTATTAGAAACATTTGTGAGAGACTAGGTTTGTCACCACAGACTTTCCCAAGTGCTAACAAATCCTTTTCTCACACACTGAAAACAGAAAAGGTGGACCAGAAGCTAGAAAACCTGGGATGTAGCTGGCATGTTATACCTCACTTATAGGAAATAGTAAAGTAACACTTTACAACTTTAGCATCATTGTCTGACCCTTAAATCCAGCCAGCATACCTCCAGGTATCCAGCCATCCAACTAGATGTTTCGCTATAACTCAAAAGAATCCAGCATAAGACACAAGTAGGGTCCCTTGAGAACAGGTGCGAAGGAAGGGAAACGATAACTAAACTTGAAATCATGGCATGAAGAATAAATGAAGAAAATGGAGATATTTAGTCTGGAATAAGAAAGACTTTTGGGGGATGTGATATATGAAATATATAAAAGGCTGTTATAGACAGGAAGAGTTAAATTTGTTTCATGCTATCCTAGACTGGTGATTGTGACACTTTTCACCAGGACTCATCTGGTAGACAATATTTACATCCATAAGTGAAGATGACTCCTGGCTGGATACTGCTTAGATAAGAAAGGCTTTTGGTATTGTGTAATCTTAGTCCGATTTGTAACCCCAATTCAGTTCCTTCCCAGTGATATGCTAGTCCATAGAGGGAGAGGATACAACTTGGACTGATGGAGAGAAGCAGAGTGTGGAAGGTTACATCTCTACAGAAAAATGAACTTCCTATCAATGAAAGTCCTGATAATGAATTGAGTTGCTTATAGGTAGTGAGCTCCCTTGTCACTCATGGTGTTCAAACAGGTGTCTGATGACTTTCTGGCAGAACCAGGGCTAGTCATATATTTCCAAGTTTCTAGTATTTTATAATAATGCTTTCGGACAAAGACACCATACTTTATTAAAAATATTCTTTGCATCATTAAGTGTTCATGAAAAATAGTTAACTGGGTGATTACTTTGTGCAATATATTGTGTTGTGGAAGGAGAGAGAATCTCTATTTCAGGCTAGATATAAACAAGAGTGGGCACAGGCACACTCAAAGCCTTGCTGGACATATGGCTCAAGAAAACACTGAATCTAAGTTGCACTCAGAAATTTGTCCTGAAATAAAGAATGAGAACAGCATAATTTTCAATTTAAAAAACATCACAGGTAAATTTTCTAATGCAAAGGGAATTTAAGCATTTTTCTCAAGAAAGAATAATAGTTCTATTTAAAGGTAGACAGCGGGGGAAGCTAAATATAAGGTGATGGAAAGAGAAAAAATAAATAAATAAATAAATAAATAAATAAAATTAAAAAAAAAATAAAGGTAGACAGGGTGTCAAGTACTTTATACACAATATTTAAAAATTCTGATAACCCACCTGTGAGGTGGGTTACTCATTGAGGAAACAACAAAGCTTGAATTCCAACAGTCCATAGGGTATTGAATAATATTCCCTGTGCCCATTTCCTGCTGGGCTTCTTCCATTCTTTATACTTCCATCAACCCTCACTTGTGGCACATGGTACTATATACTATTATTTATACTATTGTCATTGACATCTTTACTCCTCCTTACTTGAGGACAAGCATTCTTGAATTATTTGTTCTCATGTCACTAATATCTCTTACTGGTACCAACATACAGTTCATGTTCCATAAACACTTGTTGAATAAATGGGCTAGTGGGGAAAAGGCAGCACACTAGAACCAATTTTAGAAGGTAGAAGTAAAAGGGAAACCAGAAAAAAATGATTTTAGTGCCAATAACATTTATTTCATCAGATGACATAAGCATATCTCTGAGGCTCACTGTTCTATCCAGTAGATTAACCACTAGCTGCATGTGGTGATTTGAATTTAAATTAATTCTAACTAGATAAAATGGAAATTTTTATTTCCTTAGTCACACTATCCACAGGAGGCTAGTGGCTACTTTATTGGATAATGCAGACATAGGAAATGTCCATCATCACAGAAAGTTCTGTGGAACAGCACTCAAAGAGAACAGAAAAGCTGTGCAATATTTCAGGAGAAATAAGAAAATAAATTAAAGACCAAAAAATCAAATTTACATGTTCTAAAGTACAGCATGAGAAAAAGAACAGGGATGAGCAAGGAAGAAGAGAGTCCTTGCAGGGGAAAAACAAAACAAAGAAAATAAAAGGACTTCAGAAGAAACAGACTCATCTGAGGTGCCCCAATTCTAATATGTCCTCAAACCTGTAGACCTAAAATCTACCTATTCTACACCCATGGTTTGCTCCTGACTCTCTTTGTCCAACTTCATTCCCAACTGCTCACCAATATAATTGCATCCCCCTTGACACCTTAACTCCTGAGTTTTCCTTCACATCATCGTGCATCCTAGCAGAGCCTCCACTGTGCATGCACCCAGCCCTTCACTCCTGCATGCCAGCGCATGCACAGTTGAAAGTGGCTAGAGAAAAGCCCACTGTCATGCCAACCAGTTGTGCATTGAAGTCATGGTGATTGAACTTAGTCCTTAACTTATGCCTTCGACCCTGACAAGCCATCATGCAACATTTCTATTGTCTGTTCATTCCTTCTCTTCTGGGTGACATTTTATACCTGCTCTGCTCTCCAATACTTCCTTTCTGACCTGCTCACACAGCTGATGGCCTCACTTTTGATTTTGCTAAAAAAGGTGGACAATCAGAAAAGAACTCTGATGGCCTATCACCACCACACCTACTTAATGCAGCTATGTCCACATACTCTCCCCTCCCTCCTGTGAACTGTTCTTTGAGACCAGCCCTCTACCTGACCACTGGATCTATTTAATACATACTATATAGGTTAATTGCTCCAGCAATTGTTCTATTTCTCCTCTGTGCCATCAATTTCTCCTCTCTATTGGATTATTATCATCGGCAGATAAATGTTTTACAATTTCTTCCATCTTAAAAAATTCTCCTTCATATATTTTCCCTAACCTTCTACTCCTCTCGTATCACCAAATTAGGGTTTCTCTTCTACTACTCCACGTAAAATTACCTTGTCAATGATACTAGTAACATCTGTAGTTAAAACTAATGACAATTCTTAACCCTCATTATTGGATATGCCAGCAACATTTGGTTCAATGGATCAGTATGTTCCTTCTTTTTGAGACACTTTGTGTGTGTGTATGGTTTCATTTTACTTCCAGGACACCCTCTTCTCATCTTTAATTAATCAATTTCTCTGTTTCAGTCTCAGTTGTTGATTTCTCTGTTTCCCTCAGATGCTATTCTTATGGTTTTTCATTACCATCTATAAGCCAGTGACTCCCAGTTCCTACCCCGCCAGGCATTCTTCTCCTGTCCTCAGACTCACACATCTTGCCGCCTTCTCTCCTTTCCGTGCAGTGCATCCAAACAGCTATGCACCTCCATGTGTACTCTCACTGCTTCTTCACTCTTCTCAGTCTATGGCAACTCGTCAAAAATGCTGGAGTCATCTGTCTCTCACATCCTACAGACAATCCCTTCTACCTAGGTTCAGCCAGCGTTCTCGCTCACATGTTATTACAGCCTCTTCTGATATTTCCCTCTGTGTTTATGCTTTGTTTCTATAATACTGTTAAAACAAAGTGGGAGTACTCAGAAAACAAGGTCAGATCATGGCCTGTAAAATTTCTTTACTCATTTAGCTCCAATAGCTTTTATCTCCCTCAGTGAAAGCTCAAATTCTTATAGTGGTCTACAACACCCTACAAAATCTTCATGCTTCCCTACGTCCTAACACCCTTGTTATCTTATTATTCTCATCTTGTATGCCTCTTCCTTGTGCTTTATCCATGGCAGGAGAATCGACACCCTGTATTCCCTTGAACTTGCCAGATATGCTCTCAGCTCACTTACACTTCTTCTTGCCTCTGCCTAGGACAAACAAAGAAGAGGGAGGGGGGTCAACACTATTAGGGAGTAGGGAACTTTTCTAATTACAAGAGAAAGCAATATCCTTTGTAAATAATTTAATTTCATAAAAACGAAGCAAGTGGGTGTAACGAATTGTGGCTGTATGGTTAAGTACTTTGAATTGATCTACTCATACAGAATTTAAGATGCTTATTTAGAAAAATTTGCTAACAGTCTGAAATAAACTCAGCAAAGCACAATGTAGGCCAGTAGTTTTTAGGCAATTTGTCTCTAAGGAAGAAAATAGATTGTGAAGTAGAAGACAAAAGTAATACCTATTATTTGGTAATAATAACCATAATTAATTCCTCACAATCTCAAAGAGTTTATAGTGGCATGAAGAGGATAAATAAATTCTTATTAAAGCCTTGAAGGTTTAGCAATATAAGAAAACTGATCAGAAAAGGCATATCTCTGCACCCCATTCGGTCTGTGCAACTCTATTGACACATGCCAAATTAGAACTTTCAGGGAAAGGAGTAAAACTACAGTGAATGATAAATGTCTCCTGATATTTGAGTTTAATGAAAGAGAAGAAAGAAGAAAATTAACATTTGTTGAGAAGACACAACACGCTAGGCATTGTGGTTGGCTTTTAGAATGTGATAGTCCTGAGAACTGGTCGATGTGGTGAATAATACTATCTCTTCTTACAGATAAAGAAACTGAAGTTTTGGGATCAAGCTGAGATTAATATCGTGTTCTGTTAGGTACAAAGCTTATGTTCCTTCTACTCTACCATTTGAAACAATTTAAAAACAAACTGAAAACATAAAAGTGGAAGTTATAAAATTCAAATAAATGAATTTGTATGTTAGAAATTAAGAAGATACGAGAAAAAGTAAGTAAATAAAAGATCAAGCCAACCTCAAATAGAGCCATGACCTAGAGGCATTTTAGAGCGTGAAAGAAGAAACAAATGCCCTAACACACATCCTGAAAGGGGGCTGAAGAAGATTATCCTCTAAGAAACAATTTATCTCATGGGAAACTTCTTCAGAAGTCATTTTGGGGGACAAGAAGAGTACAGGAAAAGGAGCAAGGACATGGTCAAAAGTTATCAAAGAGAGAAGGAAAAATTAATCTAAAATTAGGCTTCTCTGCTCAGGAAACAAAGCATAAAACATCTCTTGAAAGGGAAGTTGCTCTCGGGCCTGCTGACCTAGTTCCTGAGTTCTAAGAGAGCTTTGAGGACTGCTAGGAAAGTAGTTTTCATCTTCATAGACCACTACGCAGGACAGAAAGCTGATTCACACATAGGAAAATGCAATGAATAATTCTTGACAGATGACTGATAGTGTCAAAACTGATAAGAAAGAGAATGAGCAGTTAGCTGATACTAACTAAAAAAAGAAGTGTTGTACTCATTTCAGGAGTCCAGTGCAAAATGAACAATGCTCAAAGTAAACTGACTTAAAATAAATTATAGTTTTCTGGGAAAATCTCTACTTTTCTCAGGGATGAATTCAGCAAAAAAATGATTATTATATTTGACTATGAAACAATGAAAAGGAAATCATGACTAATGGCAAGAGATGGTGGAGAAGATAAACTGATGAAAGAAATGTGGCATTTTATTTGAATTGGACCCAAAATGCCATGCTTAATACATAATGGGGAAGGAGATGAAAGTCCCAAGACATTTTTGGTCTGAGGACAATAGTGTGTGTAAGAAAGGTCAGACCAAAGGGATAAATATACAGTAGACTCTGTTAACTGGAATTCAAGCAACTGGTACTCTCATGCAACCAGCAAAAAACATTTTTGTCAGTTACTTGGGAGTGCTGGTTGCTTGAGTTCTGGTTAACAGAGAGTCTACTTACGTTTATCTGGCATCTATCAAAAATCTTCATGTTCAAATACTCATAGCAGTTGACTGATTCCAAGACTGGCCAGCTGGCTGGCTATTGTTCCTCATCATTCCACTGGGCCAGACTGGTTTCAGACAAAAGCCTTAAAGATGCAGACAGAGAAAAGGAAAGAAAACATTAAAGATTTTGGTTTGGGGACTTCTGATCAAGATGGCAGAGTAGGTAAACATTGTTTTAGCCTCCTGGCATGACTACATCAAAATTATGACTAAATTATAGAACAATCACCCTTGAGAAAAACCTAGGGACTAGCTGAAGAGAACTACTATTATTAAGGATCTAGACAAAAAGGTATGTCAAGACTTGTAGGAGGCACAGAGATGCAAAACAACTCGTCCTACACCTATCTGTGACTATGAAGAATCAAGAGGGGATATCTCAGCTGCAGAGGTCCCCACTGAAAAGCAGGGATTCCCAGCCCCACACTGGGCTCCCCAGCCCAGAGCACCAGTGCCAGGAAGAGGAGTCCCCACAACTTTCACAAGTTGGCTGTGAAAATCAGCAAGGACTCAGTTCAGGTGAGATGGAGGGTTGCTGTAGACCCAAGCATTTTCTTAAAGGGCCTGTGCACTGACTCACTCACTCTATTCACCCTAAACTCCAGTGAAGGAATAGCAGCTTGTAAGGTGCCAATGACATATGAGGAGAAACTAAATTTTCTGCTGTCAGGACAAGGGCTGAAAGGGCAGCTCTCCCTGGAACTAAATTGACAACAGGCACCATTGTTCCTTTGTTGAGCCCTACTCCCACACAGCCTGCATGTGCAGTTGGGTGCCAAATCTGGGTCTCCATCAACTAGGTTAGCACTACTCTTGCCCTACCCTGGTGATTATCTGAGACACTGCTCCACCCAATTCATGCACCTGGCCTGCATCTCTTTCAGAAGCTAATCCACAAAAGTGGTAGGCCTGAGTCCATGATACAGACGTTCCAAAAATCTCTTAAATATCCACAAACCTCAGCCAAGCAGCACTGGCCTCAGTGTGCCCTGTACCTCCTGCCAACAGATTTAAAGCCCAGCACTAGTGGCAGCCAGCTTCAGTTGACATCATAACCAGTTCCAAGTTCTTCTAAGCCAAGCACAGGCATCTACCAACTGCAGATTACTTTGTAGCTTCTACCAGGTAGACCGAGGTCAGACACAGGCAGATCTAAACTTGACCTGCCTGAGAGGTTTTCCCAAGGAACCCCAGAATCAACACACTTGATGGCTTCAGACCACACCAGAGTACCACTCAATTAACACAAAGGCCACAGACAACAGACTCAAAGGGTGAACTTGGCGGACACCAGAGTTTTGCTAAAGTGGATCCTGTTCAGTGTGATTAGCCTCTGCACAAAATCTCACTCACTGTAATCAATCCCACCCACTGACATGCCAACAATAATCAATCAAAAGGAGAGCATGCACAACCAACACAGCAGACCACCCTGGAGCAGCAAGCTCAGGTGAACATGGAGACTGTGCCACTGGGCCCCACAGAACACGTACTACATAAGGCTACTCTATAAAGACCAGGAGACATAGAAGTTCTACCTAATACATAGACCCAAACACAGAGAGGCAACCAGAATGAGAAAACCAAGAAATGTGTGCCAAGTGAAAGAAAAGAACAAAGCTCCAGAAAAAGAACTGAATGTAAGGGAGGCAAGCAATCTATCAGATGCCTAGTTCAAAACACTGGTGTTGAGGTTGCTTGATGAACTTAGAGAAAGAATAGATCAACTTAGTAAGACCCTAGGTAATAGAAACCATAAAAAGAGGTAGAAAACAAAGAAATAGAAATCATAAAAAATAACCAGTCAGAAACGAAAAATAGAATAACTAAAATGAAGATACATTAGAGGGAATGAACAGCAGTTTAGATAAAGCAGTGGATCAATTCAGTGATTTGGAAGACAAGTACCAGAAAACACCCAATCAGAGTAGCAAAAAGAAAAAAGAATGAAAACAAAACAAAATAAAACAAGGATAGTTTAAAGGACCTCTGTATACAACATCAAGCATAACAATGTTCACATTATAAGGGTGTCAGAAGGAGAGGAGAGACAGCAAGGAATTAAAAACCAATTTGAAGAACTAATGACAGAAAACTTTCCTAACTTGTTAAAGGAAATAGACATACAAGTCCAGGAAATACAGAGAGTCCCAAACAAGATGAACTCAAAGAAGCCCACACCAAGACACATTATAATTAAATGCCAAAAGTTAAAACAAAGGGAATGTGCTCCATGCATTTCGAGGCTTCTGGTGGTTTGCTCATCATCGTCGGCATTCCTTGCTCTCTGCATTTATCTTCACATATCATTCTTCCTGTATGCTTGTCTCCATCCACATTTCTTTTTTATAGGGACATGAGTCATATTGGATTAGGGTTTACCCTAATAATCCCATTTTAACTACTTACATCAGCAATGACCCTAGTTCCAATTCTGAAGTACTGGGTTTAGGATTTCAATGGATGAATTTGGGGGAGGATACAATTTAACTCATAGCATTAACCTATCAATTTGTCAACAGGTTCTAAAGAGAATTAGTTAATAAAGCTTCCTAAGGCTGAAGATAGAACAAAGAAGATCCAAATGAAATAAAGCCAATAGACATTTAGAATACTGCTCATTAAAAACTATGATAGCAAGTATCTATGCAAATACAGTTGGCTTTGGTGATGAAAAATCAATTATACAAATATGCATAATGTGCAAATACACTTTATAATAACCTCTGAGAATCAAATGAGATAACATATGTGCTAGCACTTTGCAAGCTGTGTACTATCCAAATTAAGGTGTTAATTTTACTGTTGTTACTATGTCTCTATATAGGTAGTTTATTTTTATTGTTACGTTGAACATTTCTCACATATATCATCCTTTTTTTTTTTCACTTCAATTACACTCTGGATTAGTAGCATATATATTTATTTCCCCCTAGGAAACTAAGACCCTCCATTTTTCCCCTTGATTATTCTAAAGTATCTTTTCCAACTCTCATTTAAATGCAAAGCAAAGTTCTGACACTAGGTTATTTAAATAGCTAACTCCAGCTAAAGACCTCACCAACAGAAGGAACTTAAATTTTAAGAACAATCAAGCATACTGACTACAACCACTTCATATAATGATCAATTAGACACTGAAATGATGTCCTGGATGCGTCAGCCAAATTTGGCTGGTATCCCCAGTGACCTTTGCCTCTTTCTTTTGATGCTTGCATGAATTTTTCTCTTTAGTCATAACCTGCTTCCAGACTGGCATGTATCACTTGCCCTTCTATTTAATTTCTCTTTTTTATTTCTGCAGAAAATAAAAATGGAAAAAGGCAGGTTTTTGAGTTTCTGCATTTAACTTAGAACTCAAATATTAAAGCACTTCTTTGATTTAATATCAAATGAAAACTCCATCAGACATAGACCTCATAACCTCTCCTTTCTCTTGACCCTCACCTTGCCCTCTGTTATCCTCACATTTGGCCACACTGAACTGAAAAATTTCGTAATCTACTAGTTAGTTCATTTATCCAAAATGTATTGAGCACTCATCATTTTACTTGCACTGTGCTAGGAATTATAGAGATGAGGATATTTGTTAAGCTTAGGATTTGGTGTATTTAATATATTGTTTGGGTTAATGACTAAGCACTTAGGTTTCCAAAATGCAATACTTTACAAATCCGAGGAGACACAGCCAGCCACTCACTGGGAGCCCCTTCCTTGTCAGAGAGTGAAGTTGACTGTCCAGCACCCCCATCTCAGTGGGTTGATTGTTTTCGTTTTGCTACAATGTTGACTCTCATCAATTTTTAATTTAGTGAATTTTGTAGAAGAAAATAATGTACTGTAATGGCAGTCACTGAAAGTTTTAAAGTGTCTCTCTCAAACATGGCAAATCTAGTCTCCCCATGTAAAATATGATAAAGCCTTATAGTCTAGATTAGGAGTTTAGAAATAAATTCCTTGACATTTTCAACACCTTAGAGTATTTTTTTTTTTTACCCTGAAGTTTCTAGAGAATCTATAGTTTATAAGCAACCGAACATGGATATTTATCAACTAGCTAGACAGGAGCTGGCATGTGTCAAAAGTAACTTAACAAAATAAGTATAAAACCTGGCTGCTATCTTCAAGAAGCTTATAATCTAGTTGAAGAAATGAGACAGGTTTCTTTTCATGGCATCAATACAAGTCAAGAAAGCAAAGGCTGATAAGTAACACATAAATAGTTCCCCATGTGCCTTATTCATTACGAGGAGTCTTTACAACTAGACTCTGCGTCTAGTCACCATGACAAAAATACCTTTTTTCCTAGAGCGTCAGACTGAGGAGCCTCTAAGTGGTCGACTTGACAGAGTGGACTTATCAGTTGAGAAACAGGGGTGACAAGGACACAGGCAGCAGTTGCCAATTTGAAATGTGAATTTGTTTTCTAAAAGCTTTTCATTTAACAAATTTTGTGCAAAGAAAAGGCAATGACAGAACTCACCTTTCCTTGTGGGTCAGATAACATTTAAGAGCTTTAAATTTCTAACTTGTAGTTGTTCAAACTAAGCAAGGGAGATTAAAATCACCTTTAATGATGACAGAAAGAAGTGTTACCATTGAGGCCAATCCACCTGCCAGCAAAAGTAAATGTATTTTATCCATTTAAGAGGATTTCCTCTGACTTCCAGTCTTCTCAGACATTTGTTTGTGATGGTGTTTAGTTTGACTGATTAATTTTAGTTCTTCTGCTTCACACAATGTAGACAGTAATGAATTGATGTACGTGTATTAAAGATTTGATTAATGGTAACTTTCTGTTCAGTGTAATTATCAGGTGATGGTTTGAATAAAAAATGCTAGAAAATGAAACTTTTCACTCCAGATAAATATCCACCCCATCTGAAAAGAAAAATCGGTCTTTATTTTCAACATATTACTGTAGAGCAAGGCTGAGAGAGAGAGAGGAGGAGGGAGAGAGAAAGGGAACATTAATTTTGTGAGTTTTGTAGAACAAGATAGATTTGGGAGAGTGCCTGTGTCCAAAGAAATTTTTAGAGAGGAAATCCCTGGAGAAAAAAAAAACACACTTTAAATTTTACCTTAATCCTGCATTATTTTACTAGCTCTTATCTAGTCTTTCCTATCATTTCTGGCATTTAATCCATTTTAGAGATTGCTTTGGATTAATATTCCTGAATCCCTGCATTAATCACATCACATTTTTTCCCAGAAACCGCCAACAACTTGCATTAACATAATGGGAATGACAAAATCATCAGCATGACACTCAAGATGCTTTGATAAAGGCCAAAACCCTATCTGTTGAACTCGATGTTTCAATTCCAATCTTGTGCTTTTTCAAGACACACCTCATGGTCTTCCAAGTGGCCAACTTCCCCCTGGGCCAAGCTCTGCCTTGCCCTTGTTTCTACTTGTTTTTATCTGTAAGGAAAATTTTAGACAACTTTAATAAAACACAAAAATTATTAGGTTTCTTCAGTGGAGAAATTCCGTGTATGCATGGTTTAGAACACACCTGAATGATCTGATTCTGTAGGGTTTGTGCATTTCATTGCCTTAGAGCTATTATACAACTTTGTAGAGTCAGAAATAAAGATGTAGAAAATGAACAGTAATACAAATCACTTTTTTCTATGTACATGCTGATAATTTTGCCCACTGGAAGTTCAATTGACTTTTCTCCCTTACTGTGGAAGAAGCCTGCTTTGCCTCTCTTTAGCAAATTCATTTTGGCATTTCTGGTGAGCTTTTGTTGTTTTTTGGATTCTCCTTTAAACTTGTTATAACATTTGTTTCCAGCTCCCTTAACCAACTAATGAGTTTAATAAAACTTTGACGTGTTTGTTTTATATCTGTATCAGTACTCAAGGTTTACCTTTTTGAAAATAATCCTTCGATGTCATTTACCTAATTTTTAAAAACAGATCTTATTTTTTAGAGCAGTTTTAGGTTCAAGTAAAATTGAGCAGGAATTCCAGAGAGTTCCTATATGTCCTGCTATCTCTCATAAGCACAACCTCCCTCGTCACCAATATCCAGCTCTATTTGTTGCGGAGTGGTAGTACATTCGCTGCATCTGATGAACCCACACTGACACATCAGTATCACCCTAATTGCATATGGTGCACTCTTGGTGGTGTACATTCTGTGGATTTTGACAAATACATAATGATATGTATCCACCCTTATAGGACAGTGCTACCTTGGTACTTGCGAATTGGTTCTGGGAGGCAAGATGAGTACCCAAAACGACAAGTACCAAACAAACTTTTCCAATAAGAAATAATGTAAATAAATTTAATGCGTTCCCAAAACCAAAAGTACACAAAATGACCATAGACGCTAAGACAAGACCTCAGTGGGATGTGCACAGGGCAAGAACTACCACATGACCAACACGTGACCCCTTGTTTCTGCTGGGAAGGGTAGTGAGTCACCAGGCAATCGACACCGATTAGTCCTAGCTTGTGCATTAAATACCAAGCAAATGAATGACAGGACAGAACTTTTCATGTCAAATGTGTGTTGCGTACCAAATTCACCAATTTTAAAGCAGTTGAGTACCAAGGTATTACTGTATCAGACTATCTAACAATAGCACGTATGGATTTTTTTTTTTAAGACACAAATATAAAAATAAAATGGTTTCACTGCCCTAAAATTTCTCTTGGCTCTGCATATGTATCCCTCTCTTCTCTCAAACTCTCCCAACCACTGATCTTTTCACTGTCCCTATAACTTTGTCTTTTTCAGAATTTCATATAGTTGAAATCATACAGTATGTAGCCTTTTCTTATTGGCCTTTTATACTTAGTAATATGTATTTAAGGTTCCTCCATGTTTTTTTTTTTTTTCATGGCTTGATAGCTCATTTCTTTTTAGTGTTTAATAATATTCTATTATATGGATATATCACAGTTTGTTTTTTCACCTACTGAAGGACATATTGGTTACTTCCAGGCTTGGGCAGTTGTAAATAAAACTGCGATCAACATTTGTAGGTTTTTGTGTGGATGTTTTCAACTCAATGTGTAAATATCAAAAAGCATGATGGTAGGGCCCCATGGTAATAGTGTGTTTAGTTTTGTAAGAAACTGCCGAGCTGTCTTCCAAGGTGGCTGCATCATTTTTCATTCGCACCAGTAATTAATTAGAGTTCCTGAGTTCCTGTGGCTGTACACTCGCCAGTATCGGTATTGACAGTGTTCTAGGTTTTGGCCATTCCAATAGGTGTGTAGTGGTATCTTATTGCTTTTTGGAAATTCCCTAATGATCTATCATGTGGAACACTTTTCTATGTTTATTTGTCTTCTGTATATCTTCTTTGATGATGTGTACCTATTTAGATTTTTTGCCCATTTTAAAATCAGTTTATTAATTTTTGTTATTTATGAGGTTTAATACCTTTTCATTGTTGAATGTTTATATCTACTCAATTTTACACGTTTAATTCAGCATATCTTTAGTGTTGGCTGTAGATTAGAATCACCTGTAGAACTTTTAAACACTAAAGATCTGGCCTATCTACCTCCTTATTCTAATCCAATGAGTCAAACTTTCTAAAAAACAGAATCACTGGAGAGCTTGTAACAACTCTAATTCCTGGATCTCATCCCCAGAATTTTAGATTCATTAGATTGGAGTGAGGCCTGAGAATCTGAATTCCTAATAAATTGCTTGGTGTTGGTGCCTCATTTTCAGAACTATTGCTCTGGACCAAGCAAATCAATTTTTCTGAGGGTGCTGACCAAGTATAGGCATTTAAAAAAACTCTCCATAAAGTAAATTCTACAGAAACTCTGCTGTGTAGAGTATTGAGATCAAGTAGAATACTGACCTCACATCATGTTCTCTGCTTAGTATATAGATTAAAGGTAGACTTCTTTCACCTCTTCTTTTTCTATACCATCCTGCCTTAAGCTATAATTTTATGTCTTCTGTGTTGTTTACAATTACCTGTTGAATGTGTGTGTTTGCAATCACAATGTGAAGGTACATTTTCTAGGTTAGTTTAAAAAATAATTTGTTTCCTGCTATATTCTACACTTGATAGTTTTGTTAATAGCCCACTACCAGAGTAAGAATGGTGCCTGGGCTACAACCTCATGATCTTCAGAATTATTCTTCCAAAAACTTAACTAAGAAGGTAAAACTGAACCATTTCTACTCAATGTAGCTATTATCCTTTTAAACAGCACTTTTGTTAACTCATTTAGACACAATGAAGTTAAACAAAAGATCATAGATTTACCCACAGGGTTATAGTCTATCGATTAAGCACAGAATATGAATATATATATATATATATATATATATATATATATATATATGAATATATATATATATATGAATATATATATATATATATATATGAGTGTGTGTGTGTGTGTGTGTATATATTTACTTTTTTAAAGAAACTTAGATCTGCCAAACCTAAAATGTAGATGAGTCAACCTCTTTCTAAAATTTAATATAACTTCTTACAGAGAAATTTAGGGATATTTAAGTTAACATTTGATTCATTAAATTGGATTTCTCTGAGATAGTAACTGACAACATTTAGGATGGGTTTATTGCACCATAACTCTTTGAATCCTTTCACTAAAGGAAAGAATTGCTTGCTATTTTAAATAAATCCAAAACAACAGACCTGAAAAGCTGAATAAAATCTATTTTCTCTCATTTAAGATAGCATATTTCAAAAGATGATTAGATATGGAGTAACCTCTAGATAGCATTTGCTTCTCTTCTTATTAATGTTCAACTGTTATGAATCACTATTTATTATAATCCTTATTCTCCTTCTAGGCTTTTCTTTATCTTACCGTAAAATTTTCTGAAAGCAAATATCATTCTGGAGTACACAGATATATAAAAGTCTTGGTGTATTAAGAATTTAAGATATTTGTCTGGTAAATGAACAAGTAAGAGAAAAGAACAAACAAAAAGAAAAAAGAATCATTAAGAATTAACATAAATATCTTTTATTTATTTATTTAAGAGCATTAAGTCGCCACCTTTAGTGCCTCCCAGTTAGCATTCTGAGTGTGCATTTGCCTTTCTTGCATGGTATTTTGGTTTTGCTTTGAGACAAAGGGTGAAAAATGAACAGGATATATGTGTATAAGTGTATGTGTGTGATGAGTTTGTGTGTGTGTGCATTTTTTCTTTTTCTACTTAGCAAAAAAAAAAATTCACAGGTAATGATATACTTGTTAAAACAAACAAATGTAGGAATTAATGAGGGGTGAATTTCTTTGCCTAGACTTGACAAATTCAGGTCACATGACACTATGTTCTTTTAATTGCAGAATTACTTATGTATATTTACGACAGTAGGTAGCCAATGACTTGGCTAAAGAAACTGCAATTAGAATTTCTTGTGGCCTGATAAACAGAGGTTTTAGGCCTTATTCTTAGATATGAAGAGAGCTTTGTTTTTGTGAGTAAAAAATAAAAAAGGAAAACTCAACAGGAGTACTGAAAGTGTGTAGGCTAGGACCCTAGCTTCAGCTGAAGACTTGAACATTTATGGGACAGGAGTGGTTCTGGGTCTCAGTGTGGATTATGACAGAAGCCCCTCAGGGCCAAGGATCAGCATGTGGTCCATGAGGAAACTAAGAGAACTTGTATGTTTTCTATTGCTGTGCAGCAAATTGCCACACATTTAGCAGCTTAAAACAAAGCACATTTATTAGCTCACAGGCTGGCATAGCTGGATTCTCTGTTCAACCTATCACAGGGCTGAATTAGAGTGCTGGCTTCTCTGGAGGTTCTGGGAAAGAAGCCACATCCAATTCTATTCACGGTGTTGACAGAATCCAGTTCCCTGGGGTTGTGGAATGGAGTTTCCCAGTGTTTTTTCCTGACTATCAGAAGAGCTTCCCTAGCTTCTAGGGACGGCTTGCATACTATGCCTTGTGTCTACCCCTATCTTTATCGCCCTCTTACTGAATCTCTCATTTTTCTAATTTTGACTTGTCTCTGACCAGGAGACTCAGACTTACAGGTCCACCTAAATAATCTCTTGGTCTTAAATTCAACCATTTGAGATTTTAATTACCTCTGAAAAATCCTTTCATAGTATCACCTAGATTAGTGATACTGAATATCTGGGAGTTAGCCTGTGTACATCACAAGCTAGGAGTTTTGGAAGTCATTTTGAATTCTTCCTCCCACTGAGCTGTAAGCTAAAGCCCGGGTGAGGAGCAACACTCTCAAGCTGGCAGACCACCCAGATCAACAAAACATCACTGTGGAGTAGACATTTGTGGGCAGATTGAAAATTATACCATGCCAAAAGCAACACAGTGTACCAGTTAAAAATGAGGCAAGTGATTGTCATCAGAACTGACTGAGCATTGTATTCCCATTAGATGTGAATGCTCGTGGACAAAGTATGCCTTCAACATTTTGGGGTAATTCAAGATTGGCAGGATTTGCAAAGGTGATAGTAGGCTTCCTGTCAAAAGGACACATAAAAATTTGAAAATGAAATGATTCTATTTGTATTATAAATGCAAGCAGGATGCCATAGCTTTTAACCATTGTTTTATAAATTTGCTAAAAGATTTGACCCCATATCAAGAGCTGATATTTGCTATCTAACATATGGGAAAGAACCTAGTATAATGATTAAGAGTGTAGCATAGGGTTTGGAATCTCCTTTTCACTTTTTACTCATTGTAGTAATTTGGGCAAATTAATGCTAGGCCTTAGTTTTTTATTCTATAAATTGTAAAGTTTAGTAGTACTGATCCTGTAAAGCACTTTCAACAGACTTTAGTAAAATGCTTGATAAACCTTCACAATGTTGAATATAATTCATCTAGTTACTAAGCCACATAGGTCTTTGGCTACTTTCTAAACTGATTTTTTATCATAGAGAAGAGGGTTGAACTTGTTTCATTCCTGTCCTGTCCATTTATTAATTCAGTTATCCAAGCTGTAGTTCTCAAGGTGCAAACTCAGCAATGGAGATACCAATTTAAATGAGAAGCAAATCCCTGGACCTCAAGGAGTTTATAGACTAGAGATTCTAAAGGGAATCATTTGTGCTCTCACACAAGTCCATTACTATTTGGATTTAAAGAAGAACTTGGAGAGAACATAATACAGGTTTAAAATAGAGCAATGAGACAGTTTTCTCCATTCCCCCAAACACAGTAGTAAACTCTTGGACTTTAGGGACATTATTTTACACCCTTTGATTCCACCAGAATTTTGCATGGAAGGAAGCACATACTTAGTGAATTGATTTAAACTAAAAATACAAGAAATAGGTACTGTGTTTAGGAAAATAAGCAATAGTATTTGCCAATACCAGTGTCTAATGATTAAGTATCACCTTAAATGAGAGACATATTGATTTATAACATCGAGATTACAAGTCAGAATGAAGCAGCATTTACTGCAATCTATGCTTTTATGTGATTCCTCTAAACAAGGTCCCAGATGTTTTAGTAACTATGCTAGTTTAGCACAAAATAATATACTGCTGACTTTTTCTCTTATTGCTTCTAAAACAATGTGGATCTACTTTTGTCTCATTTACAGAACAAATAAAAAGCCCCAGATTCAGTAAGTCAGTAAATAAGGCCCATTTTTAAGAGGAGGCTGAGAATCTATCCTAACAAAATTGGAGGGATGTGGGGATTTATGTACAAGGTTGTGCCTTAGAACATCGTTAGCAGTTTTGCAAAAGTGTTAACTTATCTACTTAGCCAGCAAAAAGCAATGATTAAGTATAGTAGGACAGTCACAGGATGGCATATTAGGCAACCTTAGCAAATGTTTATGAATAATTTTTATTGGTATATGAAAGATGTACAACATAATGTTAAATAAAAACAAAAGCAGAATACAAAATTCATACAATTTTCTAGGTAAAGAGGCTATTGGTTATTTTATTTCAGTTAAATAGTACTTTTAAAAACAACGGGCATAGCGGTTGGTTGCATTCTGGTGCAATTTGAAGGATGTGGTCAAGAGTTCCATAACCATGTGTCTGAGAGCAGAAATTGTATAGATAAGGATTTTCATTGTATATCATTGGTTGACACTCTAATCCCATCTCTTTCTACTCTGTTTTCCCATTCTGTGGAAGTGGGAAAGCTAAAACTCACATTACCCATTCTCCCTTGAAGTTACAATTTTGGATGTGAATTTGATTCTTCCAGTTACATGCTATTTGGAGGTAAGGCAGAGGTCATTTCCCTGCTTCTTTTGGCTATTTGCAGAAAGTGCAGATGTAAAATTTTATAGGCGTATCTTTCTAGTGAGCATTCTGTAAATTTAGTGGGTTTTGAGGGCAGTGGCAGTTTCTTATGCCTACATTCATGTAAGTCTAAATTCAAGTGGTGGCTTGTAGTAGAGAAAACTGCCCCTCCACAAGTCAGTTCTACAAGGGTGGGCTGATAAATTTTGCCTCCACTTAATAGAAACTACAATGAGAAAATATATTCCAATGAATTTTAAAACTATAGCTACATTATTTATTTTCAAAGCTGCATCATTATTTTTCTACAAAATCACCACACACCTCAATATACAAGGGCTGTCTGGAAAGTATCCAGCCATCCAATATGAAAAATAGAGGCATTTATGGCTGTTTTTTTTTTTTTTCTGGACAGCCCTCGTACTTCTGCCAACACTGTACAAGTTTTTGAAATCCATCCTTAAAAAAAATCGGTGTTTTGTTTTTGAAACCATTTCCTCCCTGCAGACTTCACCTCTCCATCACAGATAAACCGCCTTACCCAGCATCTTCCTGTACTCACATCAATGCACTGATCAACATAAACTGCTTGCATTTCTGTAAATTTCAATTGGAGGAAATTTTTCTGCCGCTAAGAATTCAATAACTGCACGCTGTTTGAACCGAACATCTGAACACGCCTCCATTTTGATGTGCACTGGGTGAAAAATGTAAGCATCTGTGTGTGCAAGGTCAAGAATGATAAAGGGGAGAGACCATGTGACTGCACAGAACTGGTTATACCCAGACATGTCTAAAGTAATAAAAAGTATTACAGTGGAGACAAAATTTATCAGCCTGCCTTTGTACGAAGTCTGGCTCATTCTTGAAGTCCCAGCCTATAGAATCATCTCCCTGTGCTACAATGCTACTGTTAAGTCCTGATGCTTTTTGTTATTAACTCTCTTTCTGTTAAAAATACCAGGAGTGTCTGTTTGCTGTCCTAAGCCAAATGAGGGCAAACATAGATACAACGTGAATTATGCAGTTAAAGGGAATATTTTACATAGTTGTGTTTAAGCATATACCAATATATGCTTAATTTTATACTTCCTTCCTTCCCATAAGTAAGTATAAAGTTAAGCATATATTGGTATATAAATCTATGGGGATAGGGGGATATGTGGGGGACATGTTTGAGGAGTAAGTAACTATACCTACCACAAATTCTAAAAATAATTCCAATCTATCAGACCAATACATTGAATAGTTGTCTTCTGTTGACACAATTTTCAAACATAAAAGTAATACAGGAGTTAAACGTGTATATTCTGGTACCTTGATGCATTAGCCAGATACTGTTTGCAGGGTAATTAAACTATGGCTCCTCATTCAGTCACCTTGGCCCGGGTGAGAAACACGTCAATCTCTCTAGTTTGGAAAGGCCCTGCAAATCTAAATTGTTGGGAATATCCTGGTCCTTTAACTCAAGTTAACAAGCAATTATCAAGTCCCTACTACATATTGAACAGATGCTGAAGACCTGGTGATGATTCAGATATGATTCCAACTCTTAAAAAGCAAACAAGCAAGCAAACAAACATACAAAAACTTCATAGTCTCTTTGTGAGGTAGGCCATGAAATGCTAGTAAATGTTTAACAACCAGCTTTCTGTGGGGAAAGGTGTAAATGTAATCATGTACCTAAGCTTGTTATAAATATTACTGATATAAAGAAGGTACAGCATATAATTTACAAACAATAATAACAAAATATGCAATGTTTTTTATTGTAAATTTTATGTAGCTAATTACTCCTTAAAGAATTGGTTTTTGGCTGAACTCTTATATCTATAGCCAAGTGATGGTTGCAGTTAATGAATAGGTATAATTCCAACATAAATAACAACTGATGTTTACATATTAACAAGTAAGATGAAAGGGAAACAAAGATGTGTGTCAGAACTTCCCTTAATCCTCAGTGACAGAGCACCTTCTTTGCTTTATTGGATAACAATTTTGAAATCCTGAAAGACTATTTTGTTTGTGTATATGTTATTCAAAATACAACATCTAGAAACACGATAAAATTCAAGGTTAAACTATATTATTAACATTTTCTAAACCATTTTCTTAATTCTAGGCAGCCAACAAGAAAGCTCTGATTTGTAGTGTCTGTCAGTTTCCACAGCGTAAATAAGCCCATTATGGTTGATTTCAGACTACAAAGAGGATGTCACTGAACACAGAGTTGGGAAGAGGTACACAGAGGCATATCATTAATAGTATTAATATTTTCACCACACATACAAAATAGAAGTAAAAACCTTTAAAAGAATATGTGAAAGTAAAAGGTGCTGAAATAACAAAAAAGTGATGAGCTTTGAACGTTTATTTAGTTTTTAATATAACTTAATTGCCATTTGATAGAATTTATAGTAGTTATAATCAACAATTGACTCTCAGAATTTCTTAAAAGTTAAAAATCAGCTCCTGTATGAGCCAGCTGTAGAGACAAGTGCTAAAAGGCAGAGAGGAGCAAAAAAAACGAATAGTCAACTCTGGGGATGTCAGGAAATTTGTCCTGAAGTGGATGTCAGTGAAGCAACATCGAGACCTGCAGTGAGGAGGCTTCTCATGTAGAGGAAGGTGAGTGGCCAGTGATCTGAGGAGGCATCATGGCCTGCGTGGGGACCTGCCCTAGTCTCTTATGATTAGAATGGGCTGATGTTTGCAGAGGCCAGATTGGGAAAGAGTTTATAGGTCAAACAGAAGAGTAAGAATGTTCTCTTGTTTGTGATAGGTAGCCTTTGAAGAATTTTAAAAAAGAGAGAATGTTTCAGATTTGCATTTTGGAACAAAGGCAAGGTGGAGGATACAGAGAAGAGAGGCAAAATCCCAAGGCACAGGAGGGCCAGGCTGGTCCCATCACGGCTGAACCCTCAGAGGCTATGTTGGTCCTCATAGTTGTCTTTGGTTTGCACTGCCCCACCCCAGCCCCATCCCCACCATTTCCTGTTAGTGTTTCTTACAAATTTACTTCTCTCCTCAGCAAAGCCCAGATCCAATCCCACACAAATGGGGGAGGTTTTCATCCACTAGGCAGACTGAGGAGGCTCAAAATAGTCCCAAAGTCTTCCTAATCTATGCTGACTATATAGAGCTATGCTCATAGACAGACCGTTAACTAAAACATTCATTTGTCTACAAATTAGGAAGAGAAATCAAATCAGGCAATATTCATTGATGCTGTGAGAAAAAGTGATACAGGAGAGTTTAAGCCTCCATGACAATAGTAATGCAGGCAGGCGGTGTTGGGAAACGGATTCAGAGGATAGAGAGAAATTTTATTTTAATTACTTAAGATGTATGTAGCACAAACATATTCTAATTTTTTTGTAACCCAATGGCTTTTCCTTTCAAGAGTGCCAGCCCCTTGCTTTTTCTGCAGAAAGTTGAAATTAGGGATGAAGGGCTGACTTCTGGTGACAAAGAAGGATGTAAGCAGCCCTGTCTCCAGGTCACTTCCAGATTATGATTTGAAGCCATCATGTCTATGCTCCAGACATCCTTCCCTTCTTGTCTGCCTCTTGCTTTCCCTTCAGTTTAGAAAGAGAGAGGCACCATATTCCTCTAGGGAAATGGCTTGGTCACCTGAATTTATTTGGGGGAAGTCAGCATATCTACACAATTTTTCTGTGTCGAGATGGTGGAATGAAAGCAAGAAAATCAGTTGAGCTTTCGATTTGAAAATAACTGAATCTAGTCTTTAGTTTTAATAAAGCTATGCTTTCCAGTTGCAGGATTTCATAAGGAATATGATTATAGATTTGAGGAATGCTGCAGGCATCATGTTCAGAGATTAAACCCACCTCTAACCAACATCAACCGGGGGCCTGAACTTTGGGTTTCTAGTCATCATTAAACTGAGCCATCATCAATTGTACTTCTGAGGACAGATGTCAATTGTGCTTCCGAGGACAGATGCCTCTGTACATACGCAGGATGGCCTGGGAATTGTAGAAAAGAAATGCTTGGAAAGCCGTGTGCCTACAGCAAGGTCACTGAAACAATTGGTGCCTCAAGAAAAGTATGTTTACCATAAATATATTTTGTCCTGATTAATCTTTGTTATTTTAGTAACAGATGGTTTTGATTTTTTAAAATATTTTTGTCATCGCATAAGTAAAAAACCAATCCATATAGTCTGAGGTAGAGGGTGGGGAAGAGTAGGCCATTCATTCCTCCAGTGACCTTTCAGATAATCACAGGTGAGGCAGTTCTTAGAGGCTGAGGCACACATTCCAAATGAATCTCAGTGAAAACACTTCTGTGTAGAGAAACGATGTTGTAGCCTAAACAAATAGCTTTTTCAAGACCTAGGAAGAGTCAAGTCTACTACCTCAGACGCCTAGAGCAACGGATGACCTGCATGTCCCCCATGATTCATTATCTTTACTTTCAACTAGATTTTGATAAGAAGAGAAGATTTAATCAGTGATTTGTACACCCAGAATAGTTTGCCAAGGGTAGCTATTAGTGGAAAATCAATTCAGAAATGTCATTTTGGGGATGAGGCTCCTTGGTATTTTTACACCTATTCACAAAGATAAGAGGCATTCTATTACCAGCCCTTTAGAAAAATCTCTCCAGTCACCCAATTTCACCTAAAATTTTGGAGCATACATCCATAAATCACTTGTGAATCAAATCCAACTTGAAAATATGCAACTTCTTTTTAGCTACCAATTTTCCCTGAGCTATTTCTTGAAAATTGTGGAGAAGTTGCTCCTTTTTATTGGGCCCATTTACATGAATTATGTATGTTATTATTCTATTTCATATTTGCGTATCCTCCCTCCCACCAGATATTACATGGCTGGACCTCTCATCCCTGTGTATATTCATAGTGACATTATGGCAGACTTTGCCCTTTGGCTGCCTAAGGGAAATTGATATATCCAGGGTCTTTGAAAAGAGAAAAACCAGGTATCCTTTAGTCTAGATTTCTAGAGGCTTTGATAGACACTAAATCTACTGTATCAGCTACAAGTAAACATAAAGGTGTATACACTGAGAGCTCAGTGATTTTAAAAAAAGAATGGACTTCTTTTCCAATGGGTGTACGAGGGCTGTTCAGAAATTATCCAGCCATATAAATATGAAAAATAGAGGGATTTATGACTGGATTTTTTCTGGACAGTCCTCACGTCATGAATCCTTTTATTATTTCCTTTCTATTTGTGTGTGATGATTTTGTAGTAATGCAAATAATAACAACTCTAACTTATTGAATGTTCAATATATGACAGGAATTATGCTCTGTGTTTTGCATGAATCATTTCATTTATTTAGTTATTCTACAAAGTATGATTATTATTATTATTATTATTATTATTGCAAATGATAAAACTGAGGTTAAGAGAAGTTAAATAACTTTCCAAAGTTGCAAAATCAGTAAGTCACAATTTAATACAATATGCCAAAAATATCTCTTTGGGTCTTTTAACTATTTTCTCTGTTGATATCACACTGTACATTTCTTTAGTATATGTACAGCTTAAGCACTACACTGTCCATTTCTTGAAACTGTTGATCATATTATTTCAGTGAAATTCTATATACACTTATTAAATACTTCCTATATGTAGTCATTGTCCTAGTCACTGGGGTTATAAAATGATTAAGTGGATTCCTTCTAGTAGGCAAGTCAGAAAAGTGAAGAAATGAATGTCATGCATGATAATACCTGTAAACAAGTGACTTGCCCATTAACTACAGGTGACTCAGGTCAGGGAAAAATTAACTGCATTATGGTGTCTCGAGATATTCACTGTGTTGGCCTGGCAGAAAAGACCCAGGACATTTCCCTGATAGCTAATGAGGATGAGCATTTTTTCATATGTCTGTTGGCCATTTGTATTTCCTCATGGGAGAAGTGTCTGTTTAGTTCTTCTGACCACTTTTTAATTGGGTTGTTTGTTTTTTTGTTGTTAAGTCTTATTAGTTCTTTATATATTTTAGATATTAGACCCTTATCTGATGCGTTATTTGCAAATATT